>JAHZMX010002108.1:0-22748 GCA_027743895.1 Seira musarum | reverse complement strand
CCTCCAGTTTTCGTTGTTTGAACTTCGTGAAATCCACTGAAGCTCTGTGTAACGGCATAGGAGACCTCGTTGCAGTCTTTAGGGACGCCGTTATTTTTGCTCTCACTTGATTTTGATGGTGCTTCCTAATACTCACTTGTCTTTTCAATTCCTTTTTATTTGGATTAGATACTTTCTTTTCAGAGAAATCATCCTCTCTTTCGGAGTCATCCTCATCATTATCATTGTCATCGCCCTCAGTCTCACTGTGTGAAAGACTGGAGTAGTCACTCAAAACGACGTTTTTCGGCTCGTCCGCTGTGGAGCCTTCGTCAATTAATTTTGTGAGAATCCTATCCCTCAGGGACTCCTTCCCTGGTGAAGGGTCTGAATAGTCCAGTAGGGTTTCGCAAAAGTGTCGACCACAAGCTTCATAGTCGCCCGTGTTGAAATGAGTGTATTGCCTGGATGGCATTGTGGATCCTCCCAAGGAGATTTCCAGAGTGTAGCTGTTCACTACTCCTAAAGTCCATACAAATATTCGACCTGTTCCCTCCTTGTTCTTCTGGATTTTGAACTTGCAGTTTTGGAAGGAGAACTGGACGAAAAAATTATTTTTTATCAAATCTCAAGTCAAATTTTGGCACGTCAGTTTGATCTCACCTTATCCGCCGCATTCTTATGCATCATCAACGGAAACACTTGTTCCATCAAATGTTTCTCGGGGACACGTCGATTCTCGCATCCATAAATGAAAACATTGTGCCGTCTCGAATGACCATGAAGATCACAGTAAAGAAAGATTCCGTTCTCCTCCTGCAACCGCCTTAGCATCACTTTGACATGGTAGATTTGTGGGAATGCCTCCCTCAACACGGTTCGATACTGCCGATTCAAGTCTTGTCCTAATAGGCAGCATCTTGAATTGCCGACAATGACCCCATCAGGATTCAGCATTGGAATCAGTTTGAAAATGAAACGATCTCGGAGTTCTTTGGCTTGGGTGCAGTCACTCGTCAAAAAGTCAATGATCCCTTTCATCATGTACGAGCTTTGTGTCTCACCGGGGTGGACGCGCGCTGATATCACAATTACGGGCTTCTGCCGGAAATGGAAAGAAATGAATCAGATGCAAAGAAATATATTTTTTGTATTTGAGTATTTGAGTTTGTGCCAGTGGCTTTCCTTCCCGTTGCATAAAATATGCATGAATAAATCCAGAGATGACAATGTAGTGGTTTTAAGTTGTGACGGCATGTGGGCAACAAACAAAAACCGGACTTAAACCCCACCCTGTTATTTTTAAAAAGAATCTGGTTCTCTTTCATAGAGCCATGAATAGTAACTCCTAAAGCGTTTAAATGCCGGTTTAAACTATGAACAAATAATAACGGATTTGATCAATCAAAAATTATTATTATGATTGTATTTGTTTTGTCTTCGAATGACGTTAATAACACTATTGAATCCATCATTTAAAAGATTTCTTGATCAAAGAGAATTAAAATAACATACGTAGTACAACCTCAAATGTGGGGCAAGCTGAGAATCGTCCAAAACTTATAAAAATCCGAACAAATCATAATATGATTAGTTAGTTTATTACCTAAATTTTTCATTCTAACTATAATTGGTTCTAGATTTTAAACCCATGTGGGAAGGGTGTTGCCCTGTAAAAGGCTTTTGATGGGTTTAAACACGGGTTATTTCTATTTCTATTTTCATCCCATGCAATTAGGTACCTCAATCCACTTCCGCATCCATTACCTAATCCACCGAAGCCGTTATAATTATGATCTGCGGAAGAAATCCAGGGTTTTTTATTACCCTTCTTTCACCTGGAATCTACTCCCACCCAAATTCTAGACTTGATTTTGTTGCTTTCCTTTCACCTTTTCCCAGAAAACTCTAATGATTTATTTATTCGTTCATGTGGTTTAGTTTATGGCAGAAAATACAAAAGACATGAAAGTCCCAGCCAATGACAATGACAAATTTCACTGAAATGTTCTTTAAAAAAAACTGGAGAAAAAATTTGCGTTTCGCGTACGGGGTGCAAGGCCGTTGCTGATACTTTTCAGATGAGGACATTCATTTAGTACGTTACGTGGTATGAAAAAGAAAAGGGTAAATGGCCCCAATCATGCCATGTCATTCAGAGAAATTCTGTGGTGAAAATACTTTCACTCGCGATGACGAGAGGATATATAATGATTGGTTTTGTTGACTTCCTCTATTATTGCACCCTTTTTAATTTAGCCAATGCAAATGTCTTTGACATGCAAATTGTGAGTGTGAGAAAATATAAAAAATCGATGTCGCTGCGAAATGACTTTCTTGGGAAAAAGTACGAAAATAGGTGTATAAACTCTCTTGAAAAATGCGTGAAAAGAGCTAAAAAAAAAGTAATTGACCTAGTGTTTATTGCGGAAGTAAGACTGGAAAAGTCACTGGTTAAAAAATTAGTTTCTTTTGTGATTCTTTGAAAAAGTATTTCGCAATTTTCTTTTGAACTGTTCTCAACTATTGTTTCTGGAGAACAAAGGAAACCTTATCAATGAGTTACGTGCTCAATAAAGGTGTTCCATTTCTTCAACAAACAAGTTTGACAAGTTTTTTCTTTCTTCTCAGGAATACCAGTTTTTCAGTTTACCGCCAATAACGGATTTTGTGAACAAACGTAATTATTGACGGACTTTACTAGTTTTCCTAACTTAATTTTAATGCACTTTGTAACGAAGCATTTTTTCAGTTTTGAAATAAAGTATGATATTGTGTATTGTAACGGATTCTCTAACGTTTAAAACAATTAAGAATGAAATTTATAACGGATTTTCAAATTACTGCAAAAATATTCAATTCAGATTTAAGTGCACAATACACGGATTTATAACTGACGGTAAACTCATGACCTGTAGAGCAAACGTTGTGTTTCGCTAATAATAAATTAGTAAAATCAAACGGATTTTATATTGGCAAAAATTTGCAATTTTGCAAAATTTATCCTTCAAAGTAGGTAGAGTCAAACTATCTTTGCATTTCGTGACGTGATAGATAACCTACCCCTTATCCTCATCCTAAGGCCGTTTTATGCTTTTTGGATTATTATTCCGCAATGAATTAGGCTTACCTTATTACTCGTCGCAATTTCCTCTCCCTCAGCATTCGCCGTTGGCGTAGTATTCCCCGAATTATTGTTCCCTTGCTGCTGTTGTTGTTGTTGCTGCTGGTGACAGTGATGATTATCAGGGGATGTCACCGTCAAAACATGCACATTGTTCCCAGCCAAAGAGCGACAAAGCAAGCGAATGGTCAACAGTTGAGATTTGAACTCATCATCCTAAAAACCATTTCATGAATAAAAAAATTAACCATGTTACCATGTATAATGGCAAGATGACAACGACAACGGAGTAGGTAGGTAAAGGTAAGTAGCTTTGGGAAAAGTCCTGGACTGAAATGCTTTTATACCTCGATTGTCTTCAGATAATTCTGGAGGGTTGAGTAGGTGTACGGATAGCACTGAGCCAGCCACACGGTATCGTTATTATGACGGAATTTGAGGTTAAACGTGAGCGTGTAATATGGACCGTTATCATCCATTCTGCAAAGTAAAATGTTACAGTTAATCAATGTAGCTAAAGCTAAGGTGACATGACAGTCATCAGGATCACAGACTATTTTACTCATAAATGATTATGAAAAAAAGTTTTAGCCTCGGACATCGATTTTGAACCAAAAGCGATTTTTGCCGACTGAGACAACACACTTTCAATCGAATCTAGTTCCTAATTAAGAAATGCTAAATGTTTAACAAAATTGGATGTGTGGGGAATTCCATGCAATTAAGATTTTAATTTTATGCGCCTTGCTAATTATTTAGCCAAACCTCATTAAATGCTTCATTTAGATGCTTATTTTTTGCGAACATAACTTCTCCATTTTTTTATACTATTCAGATTCATCCTTATCCAACTTATTAATAAGTCATTTCAAGGTCTTGGGATGTTTCAAGTAAAACGAAAAAAAAAATCAGTAGAACTTGAAACTCAAGCCATATAAAATACCTGAGGTCAAGAGAGAGAAGCTTATTATTTGGAAACAACTTAATCAATGTTTGTGGAGTGGACACTGGAGGGCTATCTTTGTTTTTTGACATCAAAATACTTCCTTTTTGAAGTAGTGATAGATGGAAAGAGTTGGGCGAAATCGAAAATGTTTATCAATTTTATCATACGAAATTAAATCAGACAAAATTTTTCGACTTACGAAATGTCATTTTTGAAATACGCAATATTTTGTCCACATCTTGTCCATCCAACCCCATTCAAGAGTGCCTCCTTCTCCGAGTACATCAACACCTTCAACCCATACCTATACAGACTATCAGGCTTATTCAAATTTACAATTGAAAACCGGTACTGGACCCCCTCCTTGCACCCTTGAATCCTGAAGTAGAACCACTGAGCATGCCTCTCAGTGTAAAGATCAGGCCTTAAGTAGAGCTCATAATACGTATTCGTGATCTTTATTGCTTTTGCGAGATTTCCACTTTCAAAACGACTCTCAAATTTCAGAGAACTTTCCCCTGTGGGCATTTCAAATTGTTGGTTATCCAGCTCCTGTGATCCGCCCACAGTGGCACGACAAAAGTAGTCGACACTCAACTTTGGTTGGTAGTCGTAAACCACAGTACCCATTTCGATGCCCACGGGTTGGGGTTGTGGTTCTTTCCCCGTGGGAGTGTTGAATGGTTCTAATTTTGAAGGAACGGAGTCGATGTGACGGATCTTTTCTGGAATCACTTGACACTCCACTGGCCATTTTATTGGATGGAGGAGTGTTGCAGTTGAGTAAAGGTCACGGGGTTCTTTCAGCTTCCCGAGGGGGGTAGAGGGGGAGGTTTCACTTGAAGTTGATGATGAGGTTGACATGATTGGAAGGATGCCAGCATTACGGATATCCTTTTCGGTCAAATTGCCCCCTGCAAAAAATAAATAAAGGAAAAAAATGTGATAATTTTTTGGGGGAATTTTGCTTAACTGGGGTCAGAGATGGTAAATGGATTTTAACTGGTCTTTTGTAAACCAGCTTTTTTCTACTACCGTCACTCCGTTATAACGACCTTTTGTAAAAGTATTTGCGTTAAAAAAATTGTTTTCTCCAAATTTCCTTATTACTGCTTTACTGTCCTTTGGAATTTTCTCCAGTATTTGTTCGTTAAACCCATGGCCATTTCTGACTTTTTAAATACTTTTATGTATTCTTTCGTTGATTTGTCAATATATCAATATTTCCAACCTCGGGGTTGGATTGGGAAAAATTTACTTTGCAACTGGATCACAGGCGAGAAAGCACATGAACATGAACACGAGGTGAAAGTAGCACTACTACTAAAGCTGCTATGATGATGATGTATGCTCGTGTTCGTGTTCTGCTGAGATTGTGATTGTGATTGATCAAATTGTGTTTGTGTTTGTGTTAAAGGAATTCCTTGTTCCAAAATCCATGGAACATTTACATTATGCAAATGAAATGAGTTGTGCTCTTTCCAACTTCCTGAAATCAACTGAAATAAAAATTCATGGGATTTGTGTCCAGGAAAGGTTTGTTTCTTCACCTCGACTCGACTCAACTCAACGGTAAAAATGAAGAAGGCACTTACACTTTTATTGATGCAAACAGACCAGAACAGAACAGAAAAGGCTATAAAGCATAATCATTTTTTTAAAGGAAGTGATGTGATGTCGTCGTCTTTCTAACGAGCTTATTGATATCGATATCAATCTGGCTAGATTCTGGAGAAAAAAATGGCTTTGGTTTGGATTCGGAAATGTGATGTGACTCAGAGTGAAAACCAAGCAAAAGCTAACTCACAGCTTTGTTTGGTACATGGTAAACCTAAAGGAAGTAACATTAGTAGAACTGTATGTAATGGAATGTGAAAGGAAATTAGTTTTCTTGTTGACAAACATTAAAATACCAAAATTACACCTATTGACAGGCGGGATTGGAATTCCTGGGAGAAAGGTGGAATGGAAGGAAACGCTCCATGACTGAATGAAAGCCACCCTTTTCCTTTGTGATTTTTTTTCAAACAATATTCCATTGTCATGATGGTTGAACGACATTTTTACCAGAAATTCCGAAATTCCAAAGAAAAAAATTTGAAAATGGCAATTTTAGATATGAGAAAGCATGGATTTTTACGTGGAATCCCTGTCCAGAGATAATTGTTTAGGATTTTAATAATTGTAAGCAAACCTTGGGTAACCTAAACAAGTGCAACTGAAATTACCGTTTATTTATTAACCGTTGCACATTAATTAAACTAATTCTAATTCGCAATTACTTACTTCATGATGATATGGATGACAAAATTAGGTAAAACTTACATAATTTTCACAACAGGTAAAAACGCCACCAGTAATCCAATAAAACAAAACTGATATTTAATTAACAATCTTTCACGATTTCGTCTCTTCAAAGTTGTAGCGTTCAATTCAGCCTATTCCACTTTGAGATCTTCAATTTTTGATGAGGTCTTTCCAAAGTCCGAACTCAAACTGGACTGAAAATGTTCTGAAGTTCAACAAAGGATTTTAAGTCTACCTACAGACTTCGCAATCAGTATCACCCGCAGCTCATCTATTTTTAGGTATCTAGTCAATTTACAAAAGGTAATTTAATTTATGGACTAAAATTAAGCTTCTCTCTCGGACTTGACTCATGATGAAGTAAAGGAATGTAACAACTAACAAGCGCAGCACAGCACGTGACAATGAAAGAAAGGCATCATAATCATAAAGTAATTTTTCTTGTCGGCTATTTTTTGTCGACATGCCGTGCCTCATACTGATTACTGATTGCCTCATGCGTAGGCATAATCTCTGGTGAAAGTAACACTTCCGGTGTGACTTTGACCAAGCAAAAAGAAAATTTCTTTGCTCGTTCAACTTTCAAGACAAGACAAGTCAGAGAAGACAGCAGCAAAAGGCGACGACGATGATAATTATGATAATGCGTCTAGTCTGTTCTTGTCCTTAGGGATTATTCAATGCAGAGTGATTTAATGCAACATGCAGCATAATCATAATCATTAAGGTCAACTCATGTAATTGCCGACCAGAGAAGATAGGAAGGAGAACAAGACTAGAAGTGATGATATAACACGATTTTCAAGGGAAGTCAATTACAGTAAAACTTCTTTGGTAGGGACAACTCAATAAAAAACATTCATTTTGTGCCAGTGAGAAGCAAACGTGTACCAACGCCATTGTGGACTGAAATACCCTCAAGGGATATAATGGATTTGATGGACTATAAATAGTGGATTAACGGATCTACCTGCCGACAATTCTTTAAAATTGTCCAGTTCATAACTTTAAGCTTTCCTTTTTTTGGCCAACAAAATATTTCTTCTTGAAACGAGCTCAACTAAAAGGAGCAATTAAGACTTTTAAGCATTCTATGCAAAGATATGTACTCAAATAGCGATCTAATTTGTTCTTGTTTTAATAATATTTTCACAACACTTAATTTTAAAAGAGCATATTTCCCGGATGTGGTCATTCCTAGAGGAGTTCCACTGCATCATTGTAATTAAAATAAGAGCAATATAAAGACAAGACTAAAGAAAGTAGCAAGAGTGATGTGATCATGATCTTGATTTGATTTGATTAATCAAATTACAATCACACCACGATTTCCCAATAGTTTTCCGAAGAATTATTTCATTGTCACGGTTCAAGTAGTTTCGTCAATGAGTGTCGGTATTTTTTTGTGGAAATAAAAAATTACGGGACCAAAGTTTTTTTTCCTTCATTATCATTCGAAAGAAGAAAAAAAGTTGAATGCTCAAAAGTAAACAAAAAGAGGAAGGCTGTGCCAATACCGGTTGCGATTTACCAGAGAATAAAAACTCTTCAAAGTTTACCTACTTGCAACTTACTTACACTGTAGATTGGATTCCTGTGGAGCTTTTTTGTCTTTCACTTCTAAAAATAGTCCGTGTGAGTGAAGGTATTTTGTACTTACTGTTACTGTTGAATAGAAAAGGGGACCTTGAGAGGCATAAAAAAGAGATAAATAAGTGGACTACAGGGCTCGGGAAAAAGGAAATGAACAATGGAAAAAGCAAACAGAGGAATACAATATCGCACCGTTGGATTGGATTGGACCAAAACCAAATAAGGAACGAACCACGGACCACTGAAATTATTTTTCGGGAAAGCTAAAAAAATACCACGACCAATAATTCAATATGTGTGGTGAATTTTATGTAACGGAATTTCATATTCTTCCCTAAATTTCATGGGGAATCACAAAACTATTTTTCCCAGACTGCGGTTCTGGTTGAATATCGAGCTTTCAATGCAATTGTATTGGTTTTTATTGTTGTAGTTGTGGTCAATAAATTGTTTTCTTCACATATTTACCCTGTGGCTGTGGATATTTCGTTTTCAGATTATTTATGGAAAGTAAAGGTTCGTCATATTTTTCATCTGAATCGAAGCAGATCGAATTGAAAGAATGTAGCAGTAGGAGAAAGTAGAGCAAAGTCGTAAAGCCGTGATCGTAAACCAAGCCAAGGATACACCACGCCAGGGCCGTTTTGACTAGAACGAAATTACAAATGACAATGCATGAATGAATGACCTGGGCTAACAATAAGGCACAGAAAAAGACTTACACTTTTCCCATTAGGGATTGTGAGTTGCGAGTCGGATTAGGAACAAAAAATAGATTGAATTAAATCGAATTGACTTTCTCTAACGAACATTTCTTAATCATGCCAATGATTGGTAACCGGTATTCGTTAATGGAATTAATTTAATCTAGGCTAATTTTTATGATCGCTTTAATCTATCTTTTCAATTAGTTTAATCTTTATTTCCTCCAGTTTTTCACTGAATAAAACAGAGATGACGGATAGATTTTAATGGAAAATTTAGAATTCGGGGCATTTGGGCGAAACGACAAATTACAACAATGGATTTTGTAAATAAGGATTACAAGTCGAGGAATTAAAAGGAGAAAGAAAGAGTGTTTGAAGCACAACCTGAAGCCAATTTGAACCAGTTCAAATCAAGTATTTATTCAAAATCCAGTAAAAAATCCCCCCAGAAAATGTCAATGGAAATCGACATGAGTAAAGGACCAGTCAACATCTTTTCAAATCCGTTAGAAGCAACTAAATACGCAGCCACTTTTTAAAAAATCGATTAATTGTTTAAAACCCCCTTAAAGCCCATTTTGCGAGGCTATCCCTGGACAATGGTCATCTTTGAAGAAAACTAATGTGAGAACCTAGCCATTCCAGCCCAATTCAATCCTGTTCGCTCTTACTCATCATCAGTGTCCAATGTCAGTTCTTGGAAAATGCGAAATGTTGATATTGATCCCTCAAATGAAAACAAAATTAAGAAAAAAGTAGTTTGATACGAAGAAGTGACTGGTGACTGAAGGACGATACGAAACGTTTATCAAAAGAAAGGAAGCACAAGGGAAATGCTTTATGCAGGATTGGATTGAATGCTTTCACTTTGTGGGAAATTCCAGAGAAAAGTGCGTGATAGAACCTATTAAGAGAAAGAAACATCTTCGGTTGGTCTGAGAATGGAACATGATACTGATAAATGTATTGATATATCTCTCGCTCTGCTAGCTAGATATACAAAGTCAGTATACTGGCGGTTTGAATATTCCTGAACAATCCAAGTAGGGTATAAGAAGAAGCTAAAGTTTAAGATAATTTCAGAGAATTAAACAAAATCTCAACCTGACTCCTGGATTAATTAAAGGGATACGGAGATGAAATAAAGTTGGTTGACCTGACATATCGATGTACTTTTTGAATTATGTGTCAAAGGGTGTTCTTAAGATTTGAGATTATCCCTTCTTGAGGGCAAAATGACAAACTTTTTTATCGGACTCGCCGGCGTATGATCTCAGGGAAGGGGTGATTTATTCAACTGACCTTGAAATTGAACATGATTCATCTTCATTGGTTACTCATATGAATAGCTTCATAAGACATGACGTTCACTGTTCGTCAATGACGTTTGAAAACGTATTTAATGTCAGTTTTTGTAGCTGAAGCTGATCTTGAAAATAATTCTAGTTCCGTACCTACATCGTTTTTACGCAAATGTTGTTATTCAACGATTTCAACGTGATCAAATCACAATCACATCTTGCGTCATAGGATCATCCACAATTCACATGCTTCGTAAACATGTGAAAAATATTTTTAGGAACTTCCTTGAGATTTTAAAAATAGACTAACCAAACCATAAGCTATGGTGAAAGTCAAGTCAAGGCTAATTATATTTTATCAAACAGACACGTGCCAATAATTCATGGTTCATCATAAATAAAAATATATGGACTTGGCAAATAAACATTTATTATAACGATTTTCGCTTTCGACTTGTCAGTTTCAAGCTCTTTTTGTGTAGTCAGATAAAATAAAAATAGGAAAAAGTAAGCTTTTTTATGGATAATCAGTATTCATCCAGGTACAGAAATAATTTTTTTACCGGATTTATTGAGATATTACCTGTTTTATGTAAGGCATACAAATTTATTTTTAGATCTGAATTTTTACATAAAAAAGATTAATAATTTGATTATGATTATGTTTACCGAAGCAGGTGGGTATTATTATTCACAAATATAATTGAGGTCTGAATTGGACGAGATGATGTCATTTATTTGCTTCTCAAGTGGTTGGGATTTTAAGATTATGCATTTTGCTTAGAATACTTAATATGGTAATTCAACGAGCCGAAATCCCATGACTTTGACTGTCTAATCTGGTTATAGTGGTCTTTTATGGAAGACAGACACGAAAAAGTAGTCGCTGGGCGTACTGATTGAAATGAATGTGACTGATTGTAGATTAAAAACGAATCGATCATTTTCAATTTTTACTGTGCTTTTTTTTTGAATAAATAAAATAACAAATGCAATTTATTTGTTTGCACTCTATTTTCTGCACTCTGAATTGATGATAAAAGATATTACATGGTATCATGTCTAAATTTAGCATTTATTCAAATTGTGTAAAAAAAAGTCAACCTTTCCAGTTGGACTCTTGATTTGATAGTATTGAATTGAATCATTCAGTGTGAGACAGACAAACGATCAAAGCACACGTACTCCACTTGTCGTTCAATTAGGGGATTTTTTTATGAAAAACAAATTAGATTTTGGATTACATTGTTTATGATTAAATGGAAATCGCTGGAAAAGTTCTTCAACTTAATACGGATGGATGATCTGATCATATTCATATTTCAAAACAAAAAAATCAATCGAATGGTGTCAATTATGTTGTTTTGGTTGAACTTATAAACATGACATGATTTGACATCAATCAAAATGAAAAATATGAACGAAAGGTGCCCTTTGCTTGCTTTGTTCCCGGAGGGGCAATGTGCGATTTGCAGATTTTGCGTTGTAGTCTGTCAAATAAGATCATTGAAGGCTTAGCTGAGGACAGAGAAATGATCTAACTAAATCAAACCACGCCTGGAAATCATGATCTCTCATAGAAAAATTAGCAAAGACTGCACTTTTTATTTCCAAACTCTAAATCCCGAGAACAATCAGATTTCTTTGAATGTAGAAATTTTAAATGAAATGGGGGATTAAAAATGATGTAATTTATCTTATCAGACCTCCTCTCCTGACTCCATAGTTAATCCCTGTTTTTCCACAATAATGACATTATCATTTATGTATGTATCATGGGGAAAACTGCACCTCAACGAGAGATGTTGATGGTCTTAATTGGGATTCGGAATTTGGGTCGTATTAAAAACCCCGGGTTTCAGTAGGTAAATACTCATCACCCATGACCAAGGTTTGCATTACTCGTTCCATGTTTAATCGATCAGTAACGGATTTACTCAACAGAATTTCAGTTCATGGGAAAATCAAGGGTTATCAGTTCCGGGGGGTTTTGACCCCATTAACTTAGGTTTTTGCCACCTCTGATCTCAAGTCTTCTCACTCTCACAAAAAAAAAGAATATTCCAACTCCAACTCAATCGTTTTGTAATTGTAATTGAAACTTACCTAATCAATCGGTAATCAAATCAGCTCATGATCCACCACTTACCACACCGTGGAAGCGTGTAAATGCACTTTGTTTTAAGTCACAATCAGACGCATGACTACTTTTTTTGGCTGACAAAACGTACCTATCTGGTCAAGTGGTCTTTCCTTTTCGTCTGGTCTTCGAAGCAGTCAAAAAATGAATTCATTTTAATCCAGCCCTTCAACCACATCACACGTAACTTTTTACGCTTGACTACTTTGAAAATGATACTATTGCAGTTTGACTTCGAAAAATCCATTTTGACATGGATCCTCCTAGCAAATCTTGCCACATCATCCCCCATCAGTTCCGTTAAAATCATTGGAGGAACCCCAGCAGAACCAACGGAATTCCCTTTCGTAGTCTCAATCCAAGCTATAACCTTGGTACCTGGAGCGAATAACACCCACCTCTGTGGTGGCACACTTGTTTCCATGTCCCGTGTCGTTACAGCTGCACACTGCCTCGAGGCTTTTCGATATGAAGACATTGATTTACTCGCAGTCGTCGCTGGCTCCAATATCTACATAGACGTGGTAAAGGGATTCCAACAACTTCGTGAAGCCAGGCAAATCACGTTCCATCCAGCTCATGATAGCTCAAACACAAAGAGACATGACATCGCAGTTATCGACTTAATGCAGCCTTTCACTCCAGGAGATACCATTGCCTCCCTACCACTCGCTGGGAGACATCAGCAGATCTCGGGAACATGCCAGATTGCGGGATGGGGTGTCGAATACCCGGGATCCATTGATTATTCGAAGGTGTTGAGAAAAGGAAATGTAACTGTAAACACCCAACAGCAATGTGCCTCCGCGTACCCCGCGGATTTCGACCCAAATTATCAGATCTGCGCTGGAGGACTGAATGGGGAGAACGTGGACACATGTGAAGGCGACATGGGAGGTGGGCTCATTTGTTTTGATGAAGACGGATCGAAATATTTAGCTGCGGTTAGTTCTTGGGGGGCAACGAGATGCGGTTCGGGTCCTGGTGTTTATATGTCTATACCAAAGTATAAGTTTTGGCTGGATTCAGTCTTGTCTGACGGAGAGGATGGACCAACAACGACACCTCCAACCACGACAAAGAAACCCAGACCTGAAGCTCCTCCTGAGGAAGAAGTTGTTGAAGAGTCTCAACCTGCCCCAGAAGATGACTCACAATCACAGCCACAATCAGATTCAAAAGAAAGTTTGAAAGGTCAGCCTGGAAAAGGTTGTTCAAACCACTTGAGTTGATCTTGAACTCCAGAAAAAAAGGCGTCTGACCTGAAATGTATGAAGTGAACTTTGGACAATTGCAACTCATTCTGCCGTCATCGTATCATATCGATATTTACTTTATTTTGTATTGTATTCATATTTTGTAAATAATTTACATAACTATATTTATACATGTATTTTAAACTAGCGTAAATTATTTTGCTGGTCAAAGTAAAATATGTATTCAATCTAGATTAGGGATTGTAGACTCTGATTGTGATCATGATTATGATGCAATCATTGTAAAAATGTCACAGTCATGTCAAAAACATTGGTATGAAATGGAATGTAAATAAAAGTCATGTACGAATCTTAGCCTTGGTCGGCCTCGACTTTCGACCTCAAACAAAAGAATTTGCGATGTCGTTATTGTTCATGTGTTTTTATCATGATTTACGATGCACTTTTAACTCAAACAATGGTTCCAGAGACTGCATTACAATGGGCTTATTTCCAACCGACTTCGTAATATTCCACTGATTGTACTATATAACAGATTGAATTGAGGGAGGGAATGCAGTATGCAGTCTGAACGAGAAAATCATGATCAGCTTTGTTTAATGCCCCGCGTCGGTTTTTTGTCAAAACAAAGTGTAATTAAGTGCACACTTATTTATGTTTAAAAGTGTTTCAACTCTGAAAACTGGCTTTATGGCACTTCTGGATGATTCCATAATCTATTCAAAATAAAAGCATAAACTAATCCTTTCAATCCATCAGAGTAGTTCAAGAGCATTCCATTATTATCATTTTACTTTTACGATGCACAAGAATGTAGATAATCACTATTTTGTAACAAAAACCTAATAGTTTTTTTTTTATTTTCCACTGTTTGAAAATCGGAAAATTGTTTGATTTTTAAATGACCAAAAAAATCGTTTTTAATTAGAGCTCATGCGATTTCATCGTACTTCTCGCCTCTTGGAAAAAAGTTATGGTATCGGGATGAAAAATGTTTGCGAGTTGGAATTAGAGAAAAGTTTTCGTTCTATTTTTTCAACTGCAATTACCTGAGTTGAGTCATTAAATAATTTTCGAATGAGGTAAGCACAAGCCATAAAAATTCTTTTTTTAAATCAGATTTTATTCAAGCACATCAATTATCAATGCATTCCCCTTTGAACCTGCGGTGGGGTTACTTGAGATTCTCACAGCTTTCCTAAGCCTCTCCAAATGTAAATCACCTTTAATCTTTCCCTCATGAACTTCCATGATGACGTCACCTTTCTTCACTTTATCACCCAATTTCTTTCTCAAAATCACTCCAGGCTCAAATAGGACAGCATCCCCGGGTTTTGTCCTTCCACATCCGAGACTGTGACATACTCTCGCTACTTCTAAAGGATCGATATCGTCAATAAATCCATCTTGATCAGATTTAATTTCCGTGATTTTCCTTGCTTTTGGGAGATGCTTCCACATTGCATTGCCTTCTTCACAAAGTTCGTTCGCGACTTTGGGATCCACGCCTTGGCATATCATCATTTGCTTGAATTTTTTCAGAGCTTCGCCGTTTTCAATTACATCTGTCATTAGTTTTTGTGCTTCCTTTAGATTCGCACATTTCCCCGCGGACACTAAGAGCTTTGCGCCAGTGTAAACTGTGAGCTCCACTAGGTCGGAAGGTCCTTTGTTCTGCATTGTAAGAATGCATTCAGCAACTTCCAAGGCGTTGCCGACAGCGAAGCCTAAGGGGGTGTCCATATTTGTGACGAGGGCGACGATGTCCATGCCAAAGCTCTTCCCAACGTCGACAAGCTTTCGAGCGAGTTTTCGGGAGGCGTCAAGTTCCTTCATCATTGCTCCACGACCGGTTTTGACGTCCAGAATGAGGGAATCTAGACCTGCGGCTGCTTTCTTGGAAATGATGGAAGCTGTGCAGAGAGTTCATAAAATCATAAATCAAATCATTAGAAAATGTAAATTGTAATTACAGTTAAATGGAAATACTTACCAACGATCAGTTCCTCCTTTTCACTCCCCTTCCATTCCACAGGCCAAGAGAAGGTGTAACCCGAGTAGGTCATAGCCTTCGTTAAGGCACTCAACTCCTCATGGCTCATTCCATTTAGGAATGTCGCCATCAGAAATGCTCCGATTTGAGAGTCATGAGGACGCTCGGGGGAACTCAAGGGGGAGGTTATGCGCTGAATGAAGGTTTCAATCTCCTGAATTTCTAGTTCCTTGCCATCCCGTTTTTTACGGATTAGGTCAGGAATAGAAAACGGGGTTTTTATTGTGCCGTTTGCGTTTGCAACCATTTTAAAATTTGGGGCAACGTGATTTTTTTCAGGATTTCTTGACGAAATGAATTCTGAGACGAGAATGAAAATGTGTCATCTTTTTATGGGTTCGGATATAGTAAGGATTTTACTAGATAAGGAAGTTTAGATGGCAAACAGATATGACACGAGATTGTGCCAGAAAAGCGGATTAACGACAGATGGAGATGGAGTCCTGAAGTAAAAATTGGTCAGAACTGTTTCAATTCAAAGTTAGATTAAGGATTATTAGATTGAATCTAAATATTTTAGGTTGGGTTCATCGTGAACATTTTTTTAGATCACTTGTAAGTTGTGTTGTGTAAAATATTTATTTCCCAGTTTGGATTAGTTTTTATGCAACAAAAAAACCCGTGTATGTCAAGGTTGTTTTACGTCGAGTTCCGTGTATGCGTCCATGAAGGGGGACATATTATGAAGACATTCGACCAAGATTTAATTTACTTGAAAATTTACTACTTTGTAGCAGCATTAAGTCATGAAAAGTCTTTGATAATTACGAATTCCTGGTTTTACACGTGGGGTACATTTTACGGGAAGACCAAACCTTTGCTGAAATTTTCTCAACCTTTGCTGATCATGCGTTTGCTGTCAAATTTTTATTCGGATTAAAAGTTCAAAGACCGATGCCCAAACTTTGCTGAAAGTATCCACACCTTGCTGAACAAATGTTTTATGCTAAAAAATCATGAGCAATACTTACAAACCAACAAAAATCAGTCAAGCTTATTAAACATTCAAAATTGTATATACTACAGTGAAGCCATGGCTCAACTTTCCCGTTCCAAAGCTGTTTTTGCCCATTATGTTTACCGTTTCTGTTCAAGTAAACCTGGGAACAGGGCTAACGAAAACTCAAACTTTCCTTTCTCATGAGCACATGCTAATACATGTTTACAAAAGCCTTTCAAAAAAATCCTGCAGTTACTTAACATTGCGACAGAAAAATAGTAATAATAACTGCGAGAAGGCCAAACAGAAAATAAGCACAGAAATGTCAATGATTACTTTGAAAAGGATAAACGAAGATTGTGCAGGGGGTTTCCCTAAGCTGACACGTGCTCATATTTTAGGATACCTGAGATTCTAAAATTCGAATTCATGCACCTGTACAAAATTGGCTGAACAAGAGGATAAACGCACTATCAAGCCTAAAGCAAAAAATGGACTTTCAGCAAAGATTGGGAAAATTTTAGCCTGCTCCTGCGTTTGCTGCCAATTTTTTGTTTCAGCAAAGGTTGAGAAAGTTTCAGCAGACGCAGTTTTTTCCCATTTTACGAAACCCTCTTAGTCATGGGAAAAAAAGTTTTAACGTTTTTAAGTCTTTACGGTAGTCGATAAAAATCTGTACAATTAACCAAAGAATTTTTTTTGGGGTACAAACGATATAATGGAAGTGAATTCCTATACATTCCAGGCACTGAAAACTACCCGTAAGCCTTTTTAAAAAAAATTATTGCCTGTGTATTTCTATTTCTAAAAAGGCAGGGTACATTAGGCCGACGATTTGGAAATTTATTGCGGCCTTTGAAGTAAAATTCATATTTAGGTAATGCCTCAAGGAGACCAAATTAATTACTGAATGAACTTGTCACTTTTACCAATTTCAAATTTCCAAGTTATTGAATTAGCGGCTTTAAATGAGAAATAATGAAATGGTGTTATGAAATCCCGTTAATTCGATTGATCTCGAAAAATGCAAAAACGCTTATTTAATAAATAGTGTACGAAAGAAAATATTTTTTTTTACGTAAAAATGGATTGCTTATAGCTTTCTTTATTTACAAGAGAGTGATAATAAAACGGACAACTTAATATTATATCGAGTCTTGCACTTGCATCACAATAAAAAAAATTACTGGACAAGAATGTCCCGTCTTCACATCTCATCTTATATTTACACGTATATTCTATTCCATTCGCATTGTAGAAAAATAAATAGGATCAAAAAAGTAAAAAATAAATTATTTTCAATAAGTCAAAAAGGTGAGTATAAAAATGTAACTTCTTCTTCAATCAATCATTCTTCCAATTTAAAATTCAACATTGAATGGGTATTCACTGTGACCCTTGCCAATCTCAAAAGTATTCACTCTCAAGTTCCTGTTCAAGCTGTCAATAACATCCATTTCCTCCCTGGTCAATCTAAAGTCGAACACATTGAGATTCTCCTGAAGCCTTGACTTATTCGACGACTTTGGGATGGCGACAACGCCGCTCTGATTAAGCCACCTGAGGATAATTTGTGGTACGGATTTGTTATATCTGAAGGAGATCTCGACCAGACGGGGGTCTCTGATGAGTTGTCTTGCTTGAGCTTCCGATCTAAATGGAGCGTAACCAGTAACCGCGATGCTATTGTCCTTACAAAACTCCACTAACTTCTTCTGGCTCAGGTAGGGATTCACCTCAATCTGATTCAAAACTGGAGCAATCCTCGCAGATTCAAGGAGTCTTTGAAGTTGGATGGAGTTGAAGTTTGAGACGCCAATGGATTTGACGAGTCCTTTTTGAACAAGCTCTTCCATAGCTTTCCAGGTGTCGAGGATGTCAATATCCACCTCAGAATAAAGGACTTCCCCGCTATGTTCACTTTCTTCAACAAAAGCGGTCGGATATTCAATCAAGTACAGGTCGAGGTACTCGACACCAAGGTCAATGAGTGTTCTCCTCAAGGCAGGTTCAACTTGGGCGGGATGGTGGTCAGTAATCCACAATTTGCTAGCGATGAACAAGTCCTCCCTTTTAACGATGCCTTCTTCAATGCACATGCGGATTCCACGACCAACTTCGGCTTCATTGGGAAGGATGGTGATCAGTAATCCACAATTTGCTAGCGATGAACAAGTCCTCCCTTTTAACGATGCCTTCTTCAATGCACATGCGGATTCCACGACCAACTTCGGCTTCATTCAAGTGGCTGGAGGCACAGTCAATGTGGCGGTAGCCAGAGGAGATTGCGTCTTTTACGGCTAGAGCAGGTTGATCAAAATTGGACTGGAAATAAAATTAAAATAAAAAAATAAGTCATTTTTGCCCATTACAAGATTTCAACGGTTTATTTTGTAGTTCCAAAATTAACTGACTCGACTCACCATTAATGTGCCCATTCCAAGCATAGGTATCTCCTCTCCATTATTAAGCTTCAATTTTGGAACGGTAATCCCAGTATTCACTGCTCGCTTTAAAATTAGCTTCCGTTTCTGGAGTAGGCTCAACTTGGCCATGGTGGCAATCTCGGGAGAACCGAATTTATTTGTGATTGGTGAATGAATGCGTGAGAACAACCATTTTGGAATGGATTCCGTTTTGATCACTTCACTTTTACTTTTGAAAAATATATTGGTTGCGTTTGTGCAAGTTGCGCGGTTAAAAATTCTGAAGTTTTTAACTGTCTTTTTTTTGCTTCTTGAGTTCTTTTCGCTTTGACTTCTTCAATGCTTTTGACTTGATATTCCGCTTGTGCTCGAAGCTTTATATTTGAAGTGGAAACTTGTTTACTGAATTTAAGAAGAAGGCAATAAGTTCAGGTTTAGAATAAGCTTGAGCTAAATTCTCTAATGTTGGCTAATGCTAAATATGTATCATGCATCAAAACAAGTACAATCATTCCTACAAAATAAGCTTGGTTTTGGGGAATGAGTATCTCCAAACCATTAGGAAAATCACGATCACGTCCTGCACGGACCAGTCTTATGCAAAAACATGGGAAAATGAAGCGTAGCTTTTGTGGACTCCAACCTTCTATTAAAAAAATATTTGTGATTTGTCATCTCTTCATTGACTAAAATGGAAAAAACATTTACAATTTTTGCAGTACAAGTACATTCCGTTGTTCATGGATTGTCCTGGCCTAGCCTAACTTGCTTTATGGTTGCCGGCTTCAGTCCAAAATATTTACATTTCTTCATTAATTCCACTCAACCTCTATCATTGCTCTCGTCGACTCAAAACAATTAAAGTAAACTGGAGTTGATCATTAAAACGTAGCTGAGACGGGACAAAAAAATTATTCATGATTTTGAATGAGAGATAAGAAACTTGTTGTGCCTAACCAAAATCAAAGCTTCGCATTCCGTTATACAAATGGCTACATTGCAAAATGCAGAAATTATTAGGAAATTTAAAAGTTGAATATGGTGAAACCTTTCATCCGTTACCGGAAATGAAGTAAAAAATTAAGAACGTTAAAAGAAGCTTTTTGAGAGCATTTACTTCAGGGTACGTTCTCAGTATGCCCCAGAGTACCTTTCATCCAATTTCAAAGCGCTTTTGAAAGAAAACATGAACAGACAGACGGACGTACGGACACGTTGAAATATAAACTGCTCTCGTTTGATTCTTTGAAGTACCTACCTATGCTGTACTGCAAAACAAGGAATAAAGAACGATGATGTTGATTTGATAACCCATATTGGTGTTATTCGTTCTGTTGTAATTCATCCGTTACCGGAAATGAAGTAAAAAATTAAGAACGTTAAAAGAAGCTTTTTGAGAGCATTTACTTCAGGGTACGTTCTCAGTATGCCCCTGAGTATCTTTCATCCAATTTCGAAGCGGTTTTGAAAGAAAACATGAACACACAGACGGACGTACGGACACGTTGAGATATATACCGCTCTCTTTTGATTCATTGAAGTACCTACCTATGCTGTACTGCAAAACAAGGAATAAAGAACGATGATGTTGATTTGATAACCCATATTGGTGTTATTCGTTCTGTTGTAATAAATATTTTGAAAGTTCCTGATTGGGTCTTTGCCTTTGTTTGCAAGTTTTGGTGGTCGATCACCGACTTAACATGCAGGTAGTCCGTGATTCTGAAAAGACTTGGGAAATCTTGAACCTTCGGAGAACTTTGTTCATTATCACAAGCTTTATGTATTGCATTTGCATTAGCATTTAACAGACTTAACTTTACAAATCTACATCCACATCTCATTTCATTACATGCATGTATGTCCTGAGCTGAAGGAGTACGTCAGTATTATCAACATAAGCAGAAGCAAAGAAGATAAAGAATCTAATTTTGGACTTTAGCGTGATAATGTATTATACTTATACTTACTTGTTAATGGTAATGTACATTGCTGGTGTCCCCGGACCTGTTCATAAATATTGAATTTTCTAGGGGTCTTTCTTATTTTTACTTTATGTATTAAATACTTTCTGGAATTTTACAGTGTTCATGACTCCTGTTCCTGCCATCAGTGATTACTGACTCACTTGAATTTCTTTGCTTGTCTCCATTCAGGACTAAACAAAGTCAGCTCGAAGAAACGGTCATTTCATGTCGTGTTCTTCAGCTGAATGGATTACATACTTGACTCATAATTCTAGTTGGATGTATGGATGGATGACGGTTGAATTCTATTAATTCTTGGATGCTATGCCCATGTCCATTAAATGACTGCAGTGGGTTTAAATCGTGTCCTGCTAATGGCAAGTCTGGTGCAAATATTATCAGTATTTGCTTCAGTCTTTAAGACCTAATCCGATTTTTACTTCCACATTGGCACTTTTAATTAAGTCGCTCAGGTTTCCTTCTCAGAATGTCCCAGCCTCAAAAAGAACTTTTCCACCAGTCAATCTTTCATTTCAATGGCACTTCAAAATAAAGTTTTGAAAATCTGACGGTTAAAAACAGAAGCACGAATTTTTGGAAGCAATTAAATTAATTGGGTTTTGGGCTCCGAATCATAATGTCTTCTTCACGTGTCAAAATGATGTACAAATAAAATCCAGATTTGTCTGCCAAGCTTAAAATATTTCCAAACTCCAAAGAATGGTCCAGATTATCATCAATATCGTCACTCGTCACATAAATTTGTTTTGGACTCAAAGCCGGATTAAGATTTGTTATGTCATTTTGTACAAGATGATACTTACTTGTATAAACATTTAGGTACTTTTATGTTTCATATTAAATTATAGGGGACGAGCGTCATGCAAAAAATTCATGAATCATATCCAGTTAATTTCAACTAAATAGTTTATCAATTCAATACTAATTGATTAGATTGCTTAATTATAGATAGAGTAATAGTAATAGTTATAGTTATACCGGGGTTTGCTAGAATCTATATAATTCGATTCCGACGTTGTGCAAGATGAACAATTAGTTCGTGTCACATTCACATTCATTATTTCGTACTCAGTGACATTTTCATAATGAGCATTTAAGATAGCTAAATTGCTCATTAAAATTTCATTCTTCTGACCGACACTTCAGAATGAACTGAACCACAACCGAGTCGAATGGTCTACTATGTAATGCAACCTGTGAACTTTCTTGACGCAAATTGCAAATTCGAAGACCATCTTAATCTATGTACTTCTTGTAAGGTTAAAATGTTCATGTAAATGTGAAGTAAACAACTTTTTTCTCGTAAATACTAACGATCTAGATCCGTCTTCGGAAGTTTCTCAAAGTACCCCATTTGACCTGCACAATAGGGAAAGTCATTCATGCAGTGCACAACTATCAAACAGGGTGTTCAGCCACTTTCGAACCTTTTATTGTAACATAAGTCACATTCATGCAATGCAATGGAAATGTTCGAGTCCTCTCTTATCAAGTGATAGGCCTTTTATTCCGAGTGGGTAGCCAATTCCACATCGTATTCCTTTGCACACCATTCACATCCTTCGTATGTTTACTACCTCTTCATTTAACAGTGGATCATTTAAGGGTAGAAAAGGTAATGAACAGGAAAAACGTTTTGCTTGTAATCCATCACTTGCTATTTGACTCCATTCCTTTTCGAATCCATTCCATTAAATGTTAAACCAAATTAGCATGCATATCATTCGTCTGCTTTATTCCTTCGTAAATGGACTTTAATGCATTTTCTGTAATATTGTCCCGGTATGCTTCGAAATGCGCAAGCGCACTTGACCCTAAATGGACCTGATTCGAACCTTTATTGTAACACAATCATATCCCCATGAAGTACTTCGTTTGATCATGCAGAATTCAAGTCTTTTTTTAAGACAGGGGAGTCGTAATTGTAAATTGTTGAAGAACTGAATGCATTCAAAACCTAGTCCATCCTCCACAGTATCCACATTTTTCATTTTCCCAGGCAAAGTTGGAATCTCTCTTTGAATTTG
>JAHZMX010002107.1:0-30821 GCA_027743895.1 Seira musarum | reverse complement strand
CACACATCCACCTTTAAACAGTCGTACGTAATACAATTTACACGATCATTTCACAATGCAATTTTTCCATGCAATAGCAGCGCACTCATTCAAAAAATAACGTAGACTGATCTGATAATATGTATATGGCTGCTATGGAATGGCAGGCAGGCGGTGCAGTGCAATTGCACGAACAAAAATTTCTTTCGAGTTTGAATAAAACTTTTGTGAAAAAAAGGCCGATGCTCCTCGCATCGAAGTGGAGTGAGTGCATCGTACCACAAGAAACCAAGTGTCATTTCAAATTTCAACTTGAATTACCAAACTTGAGTGCTCTTCTCTTCTGCATTTTCGATTTAAGCCGCTCTTGGGAATAAGGAAGTCCTTTTGTCTTTTTCCTTGGAGGAGGTCTTTCAACTCATTTAATGCTTACATTAAGGAGGTGCATAACATAACATTCCAACATTCTCTACCCAAAATCGAATGAGAAACTTTGAATTGATTTTGTACGGGTTAGAATTGTCCAAGAGATTTCAATGATGCAATCTCAATCACATACCCGAGTAACAGTGAAGTAATACGATACCGTCGATTGTCCCTTCACGTGAAAAATCTGTTTGATCGGAAGAAAATGCAGCGATTTTTTTCTTCGATTGTACCTTATGTCGGAGTTGGGCGGATGTTGCAGTCACTCATGCATGATACAAGCCTTCATCCTTTTTTGCACTGTTTTCAATAAATGTTATTCAATGCTTGTCTCATTCATGTGCATTTCCACACATCACAATCAGAATCACGTACCATACTGAAATCGTATGATCATTATCTACCGCTATCTGAGGAATGTCAATGTCCTTTCATTCCTCTTTTCTTGAAGAAGTGCCATGAACATTATGATGATAATAGAAACGGGATCTCCTCATTTTCCTCAGGAAGAAAAGTAAAAAAGGGAGTTGATTTTCAATGTATGCACCAGATGCAATACTTTCCTATAAAAAATGCACGTACCGCCTTCATCCATGAACAATAGGGGGAAATCAGTGAATCCTATGTGGAGAGCAAGAAAAACAGTTTTCTTCAAGTTTTTTTTTTTGTAGGAAAAAATATTTTTCCTGTCCATTCGTCATGCACAAGTTTGGCAAGGAAAGTTTTCTTTTCACTTTCTTTTCTCCGCACAGACCAGTGCAATCACATGAGAACAAAGGTGTCCCACCATATAAATACATATAGTACGCTACAGGCAACAGAGAAAACATAAGTTTCTTTGGTTTTGTTGTTTGGATGCGCTGTTTGTATTTTTACCCAAAGCATGACAAGATATGGCTAAGAGAATGCTGCATGCAAGGAATTGAGAACAAAAATCCATTTTTTTTGTGGGAAGCGGCCTGGGTGCATTTTTCCGTAAAAAGACAGAAAAAATGAGAGCAACGACCAGATGAACTGACTACTGGACAGCTAGAACCCTCATCATCATCAATTATATTATTACTGCATTTTCCAAGTCAGTTTTTTGGCCTTTACATCATTATTGTAGTTTTGCTTTGCATGCGCCTTTTCCCCAATTCCGCTGAGATTTGTATTTTTAATGCCACGCTCACATTCCCGCTATTCAGTGCAGAGGAAGGAACAAGAAAAAAGTCATCTAGGATTTTTTACAAGTATAACACATGTTGTGTTATTCAACTCAATTCACTCTGCAAACTTTTTTTTATTGAATTTTAACAACAAAAACATGTTTTAAAAAAGCTGAAAGAAATTCATTTTGAATCAATTTTTGGTGGAACACACAAAGTCATTGTTGTTGTTGCTCTCATTTTTAATGCAGGATATCCATTGAAAATGTTTTTAGATTTCATTCAGTTGACTTGAATGCTGCATTGCATCATGATATGATCATGATCATCACCATCATCCCTCACGACAATATTATTGTATTATGCGTGCATTTTAGATTATGGAAGGAAGCACATGGCACATGCGATTTTGGCGTCATTTCTCCCTTTCAAAAGAGAGGAAATGTGCTCCACTTTCCCCTGAAAATATGCTTTCACCGCTGCTACTACTGCTGCGGCATCAGAGACCATGACTATGAGGCATGAGGTAAGTAACCTGATGACGATGACGACGAAGGAAAAATGTTTTTTGAGGAAACAATTCACTTAAAAGGATATCGTGTAGGTATGGGAGATGTACGTTTATGTATGAACTCCTTTTTTCATTGTCGTCCCAGTTTTTTTTAAAAGCTGACATGACGTTGTGCTGTTCACTCCCGCACTGGTCTTTAGGTATCTCCCAGTTTTTTTTTTTTTCAAGGAAATAGGGCCCCGAGCAACAAACAAAAGCCCTTTGTTAATGGAACGTACGGGGTGAAAGCCCTGTCACTACTCCATTTCATTGAGAATGGGATTACATTCTGTGGTTCACATTTTTTTTGAAACTGTTAGTGCACTGGGATTGGGAAATGCGTGAGGACAATACGCAAATGCCATGGGATGACACAATAGAAAAAAACCTCTCTTCTTCCTCCTTACGTGCATAGATTTCTTGGAAGCAAAAGAACTTTCGTTTTTAGGGATTCGCAAAAAATATTATATTTTTTGTAGAGAAATGGAATTTTTTTAAAAAGTTAAGCCTCGTCTAGTCAGGATTGGATAAACAAGTCCCCTAGCCAAAATAATTGGGATAATAGGGGCACTTATATACATTATGTATGAAAAGGACCAGCCAACATTGCAAGCTCTTTATCATTCGCAGGAGTTAGAGGACGACGTCCCATTTCATGGAAGAATGAGACATGGCTTTTTAACCCAACGTTTTCATCCAATTTTACTGAATGAAGATTATGCAAAAACTTTTTTTCTAGAATGGGAAAACTCTTATCCCACTTGTTTCTTTCAATTTCACAATATTAAAATTATTATTAGTAAATTGGCTCGTTTAAGGGTCCAACACAATGTTTTATATTTCCGAGTAACAAATACCCAACATGTCGTCCTCGTACCAATTTATTTTTTCATGAAATTGCCCATTTGCTAAAAAAAAGAATAGAATAGGAGGGCAACAGTCGAGTGATACTATACAATCGTTTATTGCCCTTTTTCTTCAGTAGAAGTGGTAGAAAATTGTTTGTTCAGTTACAACAGAAGTGGAATGTAGAGTTTATTGAAATTTTACAGTTTGTTTATCCCAATTTCTCCATAAAAAATGATTGTTTTCCGGGGGATTAAATTCATGCGTCTTACTACAAAAAAAAGGAAAACGTTCATGATTTTTTTTCTATAAAAAAATTGGTTTAGAAAAATTTGATATTCATTCCATATTCATGGCCATTAGGGAGGAGGAAGCACAAGTGGGAGGGACAGATGTGTGCAATCCTGTTTTTTCTCACGTTCTCCCGAAAAAACTGGAGTGATTGAATCTATAGTATCACAGCGGAAGAAGAAAACGATCAATGAAATGATGATGGTGATGATGTCGATGACATATCAACCCACATTGCAAAATCGGAGAGGAAGGCTAGTGATGCATTTTGCAATATATCTCATTGAAACGGCGGCAGTTGATAGTTGATGTCAATGTGGGTAACTGTAACTGTGTCCTTCTTCTATCCCCTCCTCCTCCATTTTTCGTCGATGAAAGAAACCGCATGAGACGATCCCATTACCATGTTGTATGGTTATTCTTATCATCATCATCAGCTTAACAATACACAATGGCCCACCGCCGCCACCACCACCAGTTCCTTAGGTCTTTTTCTGGAAACAACACGCATGTATTGCATGACTCCGACATGACATTCCTTTCAAAATGATGATGATCGTTTTCCATATCAAACAACCGCCTCCACTTTCTCTTGTTCCAAAAAAGAATCACTTTGTATGCAAAGTAATGGAATTATTTTTAGGCCCTTCTCCGCGTGTAATATGCTTTCCCTTGATGTTCCAGTTGTTTGGGATGATGACGATCCATGAAGGAAAATGAAAGGAATAACAAAATATATTCTTGTTCATTCTTGGAAATACAGAACACGTCCCGGGGAAAACTGTTTTCTTCAAGTGTAAGTGTTACTTGTTTACAAAAATTACACTTTTCAGTTCAAAATTGTTTAAACTTTGAGTCAGGCAAGGGAAATGTTGTATGTACGTAATTGTGGCTTTTATCAAAAGAGCAGAGGAATAACATCGTGTAGCACATCTGGTTATGGCGTTTGTTTGCGCCATAACCAATGTTCCTTGACACGACTCGTGCGATATTTAAATTTGCCATTATTATTGATGCGGTGATGAGGCTGTCACACTTGCTCTTTTCAACTTGGGCCTGAAGTCTTGCATGTGTGTGGGTTGATCAAAGGGATGGAAAAAATGGAAGAAACAACTTAAGACGTCTAGCCGTCAATTTCAAGGTTTCAAAGACTAACAACGATCAACACCAACACTATGCTAAATTGATCATCGCTATCACTGGCGTCATCAATCTGGAAATGTCTTGTTTTTTTTTGTTGCAAAATAGCTAAATATATCAGATCAGTGTGCCCCACCTTGACTTTCTAAATGTTAAAATTGGCCCAGTTGAAGAATGAGAAAAAACGAAGTTAAATTTTCATCATAAGAATGAATGTGACGTGCCATGGCGGATGTATGTATCCTGCTGTTTACATTTTAAAATCCATGTTTTCTTTCTAATTTCTGCATTAGAAGTGGAGGTCGAGGTTGAGAAAGTGAAGAAAGAAAATTTTCTTCAGCGCACGGTTCATGGCAAGGCGATCTTGTCTTGGTTTTTTTTCTCTGGCGATCTCATGCTCAACTACTACTTATGCTATGTTGTTCATGCCTAAGCCCCTGATCTATTTTGGAGATTAGAGGGCGGCTCAGTGAGCCTAAGCCCTTAATCACTTGGTAAAATATAAAACACTACGCGCCATACATATTTACAGAACGCTCGTACTACATAAAAAAAACTTTGACATGATCATGATGTTGATAATCGTGTTTTCCTCAGTAAAAAACAAATTGGCAACGGCAGTTCTTTAATAACTCCTCTGGCGACAGGCAAGGAAAACGGAGACACGGAAATGTTTTGTTTTGGGCAGACATGCATGTCTCCGATTGTGACAGGGTAAAAAACGCTGGATTGGATTAGGTATTTCGGAAAGAAAAAGCTTCAGACTTTCTGCTTTAATTAGACCTTTACCTTGTAGCATGTCGCTGTCACTTCCATCTCATTAGATAAGTGCAGATACGATATTATACTACTTGCTTATGTGTGGCGCTAACTCGAGAACGACAAAATTATTCACGATAACTTCATCGATATAAACAAAGTAAAACTGAGTACCTAATTATTAAATGGTCCCATGTTTCTATTCACTTCGCCCCTATTACTATTATTACTGTGTACTTCACCTGTCATCTCAAGAAACAAAAGGAAAATGCGCCATTTGCAGATTTGCACAAAAAAAATAAATACGAAATTACAATTATTGATACAACAGCAGAGTAGAAAGGAAGTCGAAAAGTCCATGCTTGTCAAGTCATACAAAATCCGGTTTTGTTTTGTACCTACAGCTTACGATACGATCACGATCGAATTTATTCACATCCACAATCCACATAGAGCAAGCAAACAGCAACTTGTATTCATGGCCAGTGAACGGAATTTGTAGTAGGTACTTCACATTGTCCTTTCTCGCCATCCAACCATAAAATCTACATTATATTTCCCAACATTTATTACAACATAAACTTACCACTTTCTTTTCCATTCCGCTTTTCACGCAAAATTTCTTTCGAATAGAGTCACACTCCTCTGGACTTGGATATGCATGTGCGCTTCTTGAGTAAGTAAGGACACAATCTCTAAACCAACGACGAAGTTACGTTCTCTTGCTTTTGCTTGCATTGCTCCATAAAAAACGTCTTTTGTGGTGGATATAATTCCACACGAAAATTACTTTTTCATACCTTCTCCCCGCAATATCCTCGAAATTATGGGAAGTGAAGGCAGAGTCATGTCATCTCCAAAAAAATATATTAGATGAGTAGTGTTTCTTTGACTCACTCGGCAAAGGGAAATTATCATGCGGAATCGTGAATCGTTTCCCCAAAAAGAAAATGGGTACAGTTAGTTTCCCATTGTGAACAAAGACAAATGTAAAAGCTGGAGAGTTTTCCTTTTCAAGGGAAGTGTATTAATGCAAAAGTAAATTGTACATCAATGCTTTTAGCAATTGTGCCATAGTTTTCCTTATCTCTTCTCTAAGCAATGGTGATGATGATAACGATGATGCCAAAAAGAGCCGCGCCATGCTAAATATGCACCAGTCCATGTCCATCTCCTTTTTGCCTAATGCATGCAAAAAGGCTACTTTCTCTGGAAAGTCCACTTGGAAATCTGGGAGAAAGTGACAATGAAAAGTTAAAGAGAATGCTATTTTGTAGGCTAGTCACTCTTGATCCTCACGCAAGCATTATCACTATTTTCACGAATATTTTGAGTGTGTCAGTTCCCTCGAGACGGACCCGGGTTGTACTGTACACAATGCCTCCACGTCCAACCCTTCAAATTATTCTATTTTGCAGACAAAGGCGGAAGCGACAAAAAACGTCACATCTCTGACTCAGCACTGATTATAGTGCGATTGAAAGTAACGTCCCTCCGAATGAACTAGAGTAACCTTCATGCCTTTTTTTTTATCTCACTTTGTTTTAGTACACGCGAGAAAATATTAACGCACGGATTTGGCAAAGATTGTAAATTTTGTGACTGCGGAAAGGCACGTGATAGAAGCTTAGAGGATAACAGTAACGCTTTCTACTGCTCCACAATCATAAAACGAGACTTTACATGATGAATAAACATTTGCAATTTCTCAAAATTACAAACAAAATGACATGAGGGAAGGGACAAAGGATTTCCATAATTTTATGCGTCGGGGTTGAAGAAACCTTGACGAATGTGACAAGAAGTAAAGTTTCCAGACCAATTTTTTAAGGTAATAGGACCCTGATGTCTTGAAACACTCCAGAAATTGCAAACTTTGACAGTTTTCGTATTTCTGTCACAAAATCTTTTTTGCATGTTTTTGGAAGCCATAAAGGGAGTATTCCATGCTTCGTATAATAGCTCAAAATAAGAAGTAATTTAAACTTTTCCTTTGTCCTAAAGAAAGTTTAGAGTACACGTGTAAACAAGACAAAAAAATTGTTATTCGGGGAATTACAACCATGTGGAAATAGGACTCGCTACATACTACATACACACAAAAAAACATTTTTGTTCCGCGAATTGTTGAAACAAAATCCCCAAATGACGTGCCCTAGCTTTTATGTTACCAAAAACCCTTGAAGAAATGGAAATTGAAGCTGAAACAAAGACTAAATATGACTACAAAAGGAAACAATAAAGCAATAATAATGTTTTCCCTTTCAAAGAGAAAGGAAAATATGGAAATTCTCTAGAGTCCACGAGTCTACCCTGGACCGGTAGTGAGCATTTAACTGATCGTTGACCCTATTCAATACATCTCCACTCTTTCATAGGTAGATTTAATAATAACACTGCATTGTACTCTGCTTGCTCCACAATGATTTTGATGGTTTTTAAAACAACATTTTTGTGACTTTATTATTACATTTTTCAGGTTGCATTAAACATTCACCTTTTTTATTACTGTTATTTGAGAAAAGAAACGTTGTTTGAATTGCAAAAATGTTTTCCAAAGGGGGAGTAAATCTGTAATTGTGAGATCATGTAAAAAGCAATATAAAACAGAAGGGGGGAGAGAGCCGGATTTGAAGAAAAACTTGAGATTTCTAAGAAGAAAGCAGAGTATTTTTTGAAGTGAAGTGTAATACAATACAATTCTGGTGAAATGTAATAATAATTTTTTTAAACGCGGAAGAAATATGAAACAAGAGTTTTCCTTGTCGGCTCTTGAGAAGCGGGTGCAGGAGGGGGTGAATAGAAAATATCAAGGTGGAATACCATGTCATGTGATGCGATAGTGATTTAATATGACATGAACATGAAACCATTATTGTTTTTCCTCCCCATTTAAAAAACCTTCGTTTTGAAGAGGATGAAGGCGGTTTGGTTTTTGTTTACGCACCGCAAGAAATTATAGCTCGTGTAAGATATCCCGTGGAGTAAATGCATTTTCACGAATAAAAAATGCTGAGTGAGGTTTTTTATGGATTCGTGTTTGCCTTTTTTGCAATGAGGAACCCCCTATTTATTTTTGGAATGGATTTAATGCGGTGTTGAAATCCTGTGGTGTTGTTTGCACTTAATTTTGTGGAATTTTAAATTGTAATTGAGCTGAAGCTGGGTGAAGAAACTTGGAATTTTAAAAATGAAACAAAAATTAATAATTCTACACGGAAGCTTGACATTTATTTAAAGCTGAACACTCATTATCACTATCACACAAGTTGACAATGCCAAACGGTACAAAACCTGCAGTGCGGAGGAGCTTAAGATTGAGATAAGAAACAACTTCAAATAAACGTACCCATTGAAATGACATAAACTTTATTCTTTTCAACTTTCCGATTAGAATATTGTTTTGACTGATTGTGAAGTGGATGGGAAAATGCTTTCTTCTTTTTTGCTGCATCTTATTTATTTTTGGAATGGATTTAATGCGGTGTTGAAATCCTGTGGTGTTGTTTGCACTTAATTTTGTGGAATTTTAAATTGTAATTGAGCTGAAGCTGGGTGAAGAAACTTGGAATTTAAAAAATAAAACAAAAATTAATAATCCTACACGGAAGCTTGACATTTATTTAAAGCTGAAGACTCATTATCACTATCACACAAGTTGACAATGCCAAACGGCAAGAAACCTGCAGTGCGGAGGAGCTTAAGATTGAGATAAGAAACAACTTCAAATAAACGTATCCATTGAAATGGGCTGAAGAAAATACATAAAGCAAGTTTTTTTATTAGAGGGAAAAGCCATAAACTTTATTCTTTTCAACTTTCCGATTAGAATATTGTTTTGACTGATTGTGAAGTGGATGGGAAAATGCTTTCTTCTTTTTTGCTGCATCTCTCCCATTAAGTTTCTTACTAAACTGTTAAGGAATTAGAGTGAGAAAGGGAAATGAAGGATTTGAAATATTCATGAAGGTAGAAAGAAAAATATTTTTATGTGGAAATCTATCGGGAGATTGAACTCTTGAAAAGTTTTTTTTGGTTGGTGCCGGTGCCGTGTGCATTAAGAAGTCCTCAGACTTATAAGTATTCCCAGGTGGATGGATGATATTATGACGGAGGCTTTGGTGTAGTTGGTGGCACAAGCTTTTCTACTCTGATTCACACGAAGAAATAGCATTAATGTATTTTTTGGATCCAACGCAATGTATCATCTTTTTTGTGGTGTTTTGATCTGGAAATGCCTTTGCATTTCGCTTATAGTAACCATCACCGCATAAGTTAAATCACATCTTACTTTTTAAGCGGTTTCAAGGTAATGAATGGAATAGGTAATGTAATGTTAACGCATAAATGGAACTGCTTTCTTCGTGATCTCCAACCTTTAGATAGCGACCCATTTTATTCGTTCTACGTAATGTGGAATAAAAGGGTAGAAGAGATTTTTTGGCAATGTTACAAGAGAAAAAAAATATTCTTAAGAAACTCACGTAAATGGATTTTTGTTCATCACCCACAAAAAGCATGCGTCAATTTTTAGGTGTTTTGTATTATGCGGTTAGTATTTGTTCTTATATTTTGCTCTTAACAGATTCCATCAAGATGGCGTCGTTTTTTTCAATTAAAGACTAATTTCCAACCATTTTTATAAAAGAGAAGAAACAACCCGTCATTCAGTACTCAATTAACCTAAAATGGAAGCATTCACTCATGAGCTAACGTTTCCCAAACGATACTAATGCTGAATGATATTGCAACTCAATAAGCTTTCCCAATCATTATCGTCATCATCAGAGAGGGAATAAAAGAAGTCACATTAGAGTTGATGTCATGTCAGTCAACCAACTAACAATACATATTTTTTCCCATCGCATAGTAGAATAGTTTCATTCAGCTTCACTGTTACTCGTCACACATACAAATTTAGTGAAAATGAAAATAGAAAAGTCGTATGTAGTCATAAATAATTTAAGACATTTTCCACCTGTACAAAAATAAGAGACACTTTTCCTCACACTTTACTTGAAGAAAACAAGATACGTGCAATACCATGTCATTGTCAATATTCATCAGAGAAGGAAAGAAAGCTCAGGGTCCCACTACTTTGCTCGAGTCAAGCCCCATAAATCATGATCCATGACTACAACTATGACAATGTCACGTTATCATTTCAAGTTGAACAGCAGAGTAACGTATGTGACAACTGCCAGTGCATTAGATTTAGCTCAACACTACTCACCTATTCATCTAGGTACTTCAAGATGAAATGAAATTAAAATTGAGATGCGAATGAACTCCTTCTCATGAAAAGTTGAATAGTGAAAGCTGAAAGGAATTGCGCAGTACTTATTCCCCTAATTTCAATTGTAAAGGGCGATTCAAAGAGAACATAATATTTTCAATCAAGCATAACAAAAAGGAATTTCTTGTCGCTGCAAAAAAAGCAATATTTCTTCTTGTACCTTTTGAGTATTGCTGTTTACGAAAAATAAAACGAATTTATGTCCTTGAAGAAGTAATGATGTGCGTCATCATAAGTCATGAATTTATTAAAAGCAGCTGCTCCTGTTTTCCTTGAAGAGATAGGGGAAAGCTGTTGTTCAATAAAATCTAATGGGTAATTATTCCATTTTTTTGACAAACTTTTATGACTTGATTCACTACAACTTGATGTATTGCTTTGAGATTGAAGATGAGACAGAAGAACAAGAAGTGTGTCATACTTATAGAAAAATACCCGTCTCCTACTTGTCTCGTCCTCTCCCAAAATCAGACTCGCGTGTGTGTGTATTGCCGCATTTTTTTGTAATCCTAAGTTTGCGACTTTCTCAGTCTGAAAAAGAGAAGGGCAAGAGACGAAAAGAAAATGATTGATTGCCATAAGACTCGCCTTGGGATTTCTTCTTAATGTTCTTTCAGCCAGACAAGCCAAGAGCCAAGCCAGGCAAGGTTGGCTTTGGTGGATGAAGGTATCGTCATGTGGTTTTACCTTTTCTCCTACTTTAAAGATCATCATCATTTCTAATGCCAAGCAAAGTTTGTCTGCCTTGCTTTCTCCCCCCAAAAAATTTCGTTAGTCGAGTAAAAAAATGAAATGAAACATTTTTTTAGAAATGAAGTTTTTTGTTGAAAGTAGAGGAAAACGGTTGTGCACTTCACAAACCACAATAAAAAAAGAAAAGAAATTGCGTCTAGAGTCTTGAAAATAATATTATATTAATAGAATTTTTGGAGGAGGACATCCAAAATCCAACAAAACGTTTCGTTTCCAAAGCCATTTTGACTCAACTGGAAAGGGGATTCAGGAATGTTTCAAATTTTATTTATCTGACTTGGCTATCTGTCCGTCTATCTTTAGATTTTTTATATTGACCCTTTTGAGTTCAAAGTCACAGTCACGGTTGCTTCCAATGACAAACCTGAATTGAATGATAAGGTACATCCATACTAGGTATCTACACTGAAGAAAAAAGTTTTTGTAAACTAAATTCCTTCTCGTTTAATTTTCAAAGTGATAATTTAATTAAGGAAGTTTAGCTTAAGAAGCTTTCGACTTTGGCGCTGGAGAAAGTATTAAATGGATTGATTCGCTAACTTTCCTTTCTCTTTCTTTTTCATGAGTATCTATATGTATGTATAAAAGACAAAGTCATTTTTCATCACGAATCACGAACATGATCACAAGGGGAAAATGATGAAAATGGAAAAGTTTTGATTTGAAATTTTTGTAGTATTTAGGCAGCCCATTCAACTTGTTAGTCGCAATCACAATCTAGATTGATACTTAAACTACATGCCTACTCTGTAACCGCCGCCCACATGTTTGTTGCATGCCCACGACCCGCACATACCACACCCATTCAGAAACCAAAGCCAGGTCATAGATACCTACTTCTCAAGAGCTGGAATAATAGATGAAAATACCTATTCAATTCAGAATTTCTGGGTCTGTCTGTTACTATATTTCCTCTTCAAAATCTTCTCTTGATCGGATCTTCTTTCTAGTGTCTCAAATGAGCCTTATTTTTGTTCCAACCCTTAATCCCCCGCGTCGTTATATATTGGTTCAGTGTACTACTTTGCCCTTTCTGCAAAGGAAATGCCTACCTTCTGGCTTCAAACAACTCAAAAGTATTTTCATGTCCCTTTTACTTAATCTTTTGATTTTATTACTTTTCTTCGGAATTATACTTATGTCGTCAGAACAGGATTGTTCAAAAATATCTCGCGTAAGTACCTACAACAATTTGTGACGTAGCCAAGTATTCTTTTTCTTCTTAGAAGAACTCAAGACGGAAGTCTTGCCCCAAGAGAAAATCCTTTTCAACATTTTACGCAATAGTTCTCCATCTTTTTTAGAATAACATTTTACAATTGTACTTACTTATTATTCCCAGAAAAAAAGTCAATATGTTATGAAATACCAGCTTCTTGCTTTCCCATCCTACTTAAAATTAAATCTGATTTTCAGACTGGTCGATGTCCCTTTGGTCATGGTAGCTCAGATTTTGAGTACGATAAAATATTTTTGTATGTATTGTTGGTAGAATTTTCTAATTCAAAATATGATTACGTTGTTTGTTTACTGAGTGAATGGTACTTTCAGGCGTGAGATTTCGGTTTACATAAAACAAACATGTTTGTTTAATCTAAATAAAATATTAAATTGGCTATTTGCGTATTAAGTTTACTTTCGCAATTTTTTACACATGAAGCTAACGGCTTTAGGTAGGATGTTGTATGGATCCCGATCCTCAATTTACTCTTTCTGACGTAGAGAGAGACATTCATTCACAATTCAATTAGTGTGGCTTCAACAGATATTTTCTGTTTGTTCACCCACGACTATGCTCCTTTTTTTGTGTTTCCGTGATATAAACAAGCTTTCATTATTTTGCAAATAATAATTCCGGATTATGGCGAAATCGTCGGAAGAATATCCCTTTAATTTGTTTTTGTGTCTTGAAGGGGTGCCCACTTCCACCTTCCAAGCTGAGCTCAGTTATAAACAAACATAAATGCCGGAAATTATTACGATGTGGATGTTGTTCCCGCCGTTTGTGTAAATGAGAATCCATTCCGGCTGAAAAAATATTACGCAAGCAAATAATGTTATCAAAATTATTGCTTCAAGCTTGATAAATAGAGTAGGAAATCAAGTTCCTCTCTAGAATTTGAAAATGATATCCGCTCCATTCAAATAAAATGTTTTTCATCATTTGCATGAACGGAAACTGCGAAACACTTGTTTTCTCAGAAAGCCTAGTAAAATAAATGAATATATAAAAAAACGCCAATTTCCTTTTGAACAACAGCTTGAATCCCCCTTCTGTCCCCCTCCACCCAAAAAATTCTCAGGGTCACAATAACAATGTTAGTAATTGAAAATGGAAGTGAAAGCTGAAGTTAAACTTATCCTTTTCAATAAAGAAGGATTTAAATATTCATTTTCATATTTGCTTTGCAAACAATCTTGTAAAAACTTTTTTATGATCTTTTCACGGCCGAGTCTAGCCCACAGTAACAGTAATAAGCGTAATGCACTCGAAAGCAATTTTTAAATTGTTTCAGGTTTTCGTACCATTTTCGTGTAAATTACTGGATGAAGCCAAATTGTTTACGATGATGATGTTGATGACGATGACATAAAAAAATAAATCTCAGATTGTGTTAGCCAAGATGCAACCTTTTTACCTGGACTTGGAATGGGATGTTGTTCTTCCTCTTATGCAAGGTACATACAACCTATTTCAGTAAAGCAATTTATCAAAATGAATTGAATCACCTGAAAACACGCAAAATAGAATAGGATTTGTTCCATGCCAAGCCAGAAGCAATCTTGGCGGTTCCAAGGAAAAACGGGACATAAACAAGTTTGCTGAAGAGAAATTTTATTTTTATGAGAAGAATGTATGCAAGGAAGAAGGGAAAAAGTTTCTTTTTGTAGTTGTAATGGAGCATGCAACTTTCTTGTTTTAATATCTGCAACTTTTCAGCTTCCAAAAATTGCTGGACAACTATTATCTTGTGCCATATGCATGCAAGTATGCACATATTCCTCTGAATTTAGGGCAATTGGAATGGAATGGGACCACTTCCCAAACTAAACAGCTATGCATGAGCAGAAGTTGAGCTAAAGAAAATAATAATGCTTTATAAAATCTTATTCCATAATTTCCTCGTCTTTGCATCTCCTCCTCCTCCTCTTCTTCTTCTTCTCTTCCATATTCATTGTGATTGTTTCACTTTTTGTGGTATCCTGTGTTCTCGCCAAATTGCCCTTTTACTACACACTTTCCTCATAAACATATTTTAAAATAGTGGGAAAATTAGTTGGGAGACTCGGGACGAAGACAACTCCCAAACTTTTATGGTCTTTAGAGCAGGCAAGACACAACAACAAGTCAACTGAAAAAAAAATATTTCTAGCTATAGCTATATAAGTAGTACATGGTCCATAATGGAAATATCATATTTCACTTCACTTTTTAGCCAGCCCGAACTTTGGGAAAGTAACGGGGCGTTAACGAATGGGAAAGGCAAGATTGCTCTTAAAAAATTCTCAAAGTTGTAAACTAAGATTACATTTTACAGCCAATGACTCATAAATTGGAGTTTTGTCCACGCAATATATGACCAAGTAGAGCAGCAAGATAGGTATTTTAATAATCCCCTTTAATGTTTCCTCCTGTCTTGACTACGACTATCATCTCATCATATGCTGTTTAGTGCTCAGTGTCGTCCTTCACGGTGAAGTTTTAAGAGTGAAACTTGTTCGGTAAAAATTGTTTTTTCTTTGATTCATTTTGCAAATCCTCCTCCAAATCTCATCATCTCAGGAAAGAGGTTGTTTACGGTTTGGCTTGAGCTGCAAAGTAGGCTGGTTTGTGGTCCAAACAAGATTACCTATTTTTAGAATGCGAAATTCTGCAAAGTAATCGGATTATGGAAAAATCGTCAATATGGATGCAGCAGGAGGAGGAAAGGAGGTACCTAATCATTGTTTATTATTACTTTGTCTCATCCCAGCCAGTACTATAGCATCACGCTACCGTGTTTTTGATTAAAATATTATTATTTTTATCCTCGTTTAAATACCAACTCGTAAAAGAGATCCAAACAAATTTCCTAAGGATTTAAAAAACAAATCATAAAATTCATTTTATTTCTAGCATAAAGTATATCACTTCACATCATCGTCTCTTTAAGGCAATGGTATATTTTTAGGGATTTTCTTAGGTCACCAAAATACTTTTTTATTGTCCACTCTAAAATCATTATTTGAAAATGTGCTCTTATCTCCGTCATTCATCATCAAAGTGAATTTCCTCGTAGGAAATAAAGGAAACTACAAGCACGCCCGCAATAATTTCACTTTTTTTACTCCTCTTCAAACAATTTACTTTCTTTTATTAATGTAATTTAATGATAATGATGACCCAATTCCCACTACTGGATCACCAAGTCAAGTCATGGCGTTGATGATGATGATGATGACTGTGACCCTTTACTTGATTTAATAGAAATCATGATCGTAGATTGTAGATCGCGGTTGGTTAAATAGCCTAAAAGTTATGGGCTCTATTAAAAATACTCTACGATTTCTCAGTTTCCACAGGGGTGCTCAGCTTGGGCCCACACACCAATTTCCGCTCAGAAAATAATTGGAAACTATGTCGGGAATTGACGTCGGAGTTTTTCTTGGGTTATATGCTCACATTATTTTTTTGTAAAATAGGTAGTCCGCATTGCACTATGCCCTTACCCAACCCACTCAACACTTTCCCTATCCACGACTGTCTAACTTAACTAAACTCCCAACAAAGAAGATTTTACCCAGAGAAGATTGACTCGATTGCAATTGGAGAAATAAAAAATGAAATCAGTTGCGCTTACGTTTCAAAGTTTAAGTTTTTCCGGGTTTATTAGGGCATAATGATGGCTGATGGGAATGATGTGCTCTGGAAAGCATATACCTCTTTTCTTTTAAACTTTCTGTTTTTATTGCCCCATTGTCATCCTCATCGTCTTCAAACATTTTCTCTTTCTGAAGAGGGGATTAAAAACTCCGTGACTGCAGAGACTATCACGATCACGTGTGTTGTAGTAGTAGTCACTATGTAGTTTACAGGCTTTTCGTTTCGTTTTGACTGGAGAATTGAAAAGTTTTTTTTCCTGGCTTGGCTCGTATTAAACGATCGAGAATCATGATAATGGCGAGGAATAAAAAAAAGGAGGTGAGCTTTAAGCTCATTTCAAGTTTTAACAGGGAAAAAGTTTTTTTGTTTTGATTCTGCTTCTTTTTTTAAAACTACTCCTAACTTCATTATTGATTGTGATTAAATGAAATGAGGAGTGAGTGAGTGGTTGGGAAAAGTTGCTTCGTGATGCGATGTAAAAGCGTATGTGTTTAAAAACTTTAAATACCAAAGGAGGCTTAAGGTACTCTACTCACAAGGTGGAGAGAAATTAGGTGAGTAAAATGCATGAGAGGACGAGTGTACGATAGTTTTTGTACTTGCGGCACGTCCTCGCAAAGGGACCATTAACTTCGCTTCTTTTCCCCTTCCTCTGCACAATGTATATAGGTCAAGAGAGAATGAATGGCTACTTGTTCTGCTTCTTCTAGTTTGGTAAACAGGATGCACAAGTGCAGCCTTGATTTTGAAAATACGTACTTACTCTCGTTTTGTACGTGGGAAAGGAGGAGAAAGCGGATTATCACGAGGAACAGGGGAAGGAAGGTATGTATGTACGTATGTAATGTACATACTTTTGTAATATGTTACATGATGCCACATTCCATGCGGACAGAGAATAATTACTGGCACAATTACTGCACTGCAGCTGAAATTAATGGCCAAGTGTTTGGTCGCCTTTGCTACACTGGCTGCTCACCATAAAAAATATATACGTATGCTCATGTTTATGTACTATTTACTCTGTAGTTTCTATTTACTTTGATGCGGATGATATGATGTGATGTGGTTTAGAAATGGATTCATTCTCGGGTTTACCGTCGTCGCTATTTAAGAGCGCCATATTTCAGGTAAACACTGACAGCCGAATTGTTTGAAAGATTACTTAACTTAGACGCAGTTCCGTTACTGGATTCCCTTCGTATTTTTCCCGACACCTAAATTCAATGAGTCATGGGTGTCGCGAGGGTCTTTGTGAAATCATGATCTAAAACATGTGAGGTCATGTTGCAAAACCGAAACCATAATATTCCTTGCACGATACAAAGGGAAAAATCTAATGATCTTCATTTTCCAAACTTGCATGTTTGCATTCTTTTGAACCAAACATCAGTGTTACCTTGATACTGAACAAACTGGATAGAGCTGGCCTGGAACAGATCTTTCTGATTTTCCCTAATCTCCAATTTATTTTTTAGCAGAATTCACGATGCAATCCCAATCCCTCGTCTCCGGTACGTTCTTAATGAACCTGTACACGCAGAGACGTCCGAAATAAAAACCCTCCACAAATAACACTAAATGATTTTTTGTTTAGGTTCGAGACATGACCAACTCAAAAATAATTTTGCCATCACCACCATCAGCCAAACTTCTAGGGCAAGTTACCCTAATCTGTAAAAAAATCGCTACTTTAGCATGCTCAACCCGGTTTTAATTTGACTTTATCGAAAAAAAACTTCTCAAATATCAATCATTTTTTCCCCCAAAATGACTCACTTTTTTTCAAACATGACGCGTTCCAATTTTCTGAAAAGCTGTAATTCTACCTCATTTTTATGAAATTCGAAACAAAAAAAATCAATCATCATTAAATATAAAGCCTTGTTTGTTTCGTTTTCCTTCTTCCGCAATTTTTTTTACAATAAGCCCATCGGAGCGGGGCTGGGTTAGCTTTGCAAGCAAACACAGGTTTTCGCACCAAATTACTACTCATTCCATTTTGAAAAAAAAACTTTTCATTTTGAATCTTTTCTTTATTGGTTTAACACGAACCTAAGCAATCTCAGTAGTTTTTCAAGTACATACTTTGGGGACGGTACGACATGAACATGAACTGCAAATGTCTTTTGCTTTCATTTTCATTTCACTCGTTCACCTTCCGAAAAGGCCAAGCCAGACATCAGCCAGCCTTACATACTTTGAGGACGGTACGACATGAACATGAACTGCAAATGTCTTTTGCTTTCATTTTCATTTCACTCGTTCACCTTCCGAAAAGGCCAAGCCAGACATCAGCCAGCCGCCGCAATAGTAATAATCATAATCATTTTTCCCTCAAACTCTTCACTATTTTTTCATTAACCTCTTCCATTGTCTTGAACAAAAAATTGCAGAGCGCTCGACTCAACCACTCACTCGATCCAAAAATATATATTTCTGGTTTTGGTGTGGCGTGTGCCACGACTCCAACGATATTTTTTTATTGCGTACGTTTCTCCTCAAGCTCAGCCATTCATTTTATCAATAACAGGGCTGGAAACAAAGCAGACGAAAACTAAAATGATATGCTTTACATCATCCCGCGTGTGTTTATTGCTTGTCGTGTCTGCCCCCTCCTCCTTCGATGTACTCATAGTCATATCATGGGCAAACACTGAACTTGACTATGACTACTACGTCTCATTCACTCACTCTCTCAAGGTTTTCTTTCTTCTTTCAAAACCAATATTATCCAGAGGAGAAACACATTCATTGTGCGAGTGCGGAATTGAAAATAAATAGAAATATCATGCGATAAAGAAGGAGCGCTAATGCCATATCTCAACTATTGCTATTGCTGGTTATGACAAATCCGAGGTGATTTGGTGATTGCGTGATTTCCAGCTATTTTCCCTTTTGTTTCAGACTTTCCCCATTTGTTTTGTTTGAGAGAAAAAGCGTTTTCACTTTCGCTTTTTTCCTTTCAAAGTTTTTATGATAGGAGGAGGCTCACACACACAAGCACGAGCCAAAAACCATTCGATTGTCTCGAGCAGTATAAGCTTAGAAAGAGAAAATAAAATCATAAAATCCATTGTAATTGGTTTATGTACAATCCATTACGCTATGCAGACATGCATGCGGCAAAAATTAACGCACTCTGAGAATGAGAATGAAAAAGCTCCAAACCATTCCCCCTTTACATAAAACATGTGTTTTGTCTCCAGCTGCCCATCTATCATCACGGTGAATGGCCATGTTTTAAAAGGAAACATGCATGTTTTGAATAATGAGTCGGACCGCTCATTATCACGGCATAAATAAATGTTTGAGTGAGCAACCAGTGGATATGCAAAGACAGATTATGTAGATAGCACATGTACATTCCTTTACTTGGGTGGCCACAAAAAATACAAACTTCCGTTCTCGTCTGATGACATTGTTTCACATCATCATTTAAAGCTTACGAGCTTTAGGAACGAGCTAATCACGATTTTTACAACCTGTAAATAACCCTTTTTATTTGATGATGATGAATAAGCCTGAAAGAGACCCCAAAGGAGGCAAATCCATTTTCTATGTTATGGAGGCAATCAAAGTCAAACGTATTTTCTCCTGACTTCCTTCCGCTCCCTCCTCCGTTACCATTTTCATGTTCTGCTTTAAGTGAGCTGTAGGTACGATACTGTTTGAGGAGATGTGATGGTGATTGTGATCACGTTGGATTAAAGCATGTCACATCATATAATATCACATATGAGCCGTTCAATGCACTCAAGTCGACTCGACTCACTCTCGAGTCATTCCACACGTCGGAACTGCAGCAGTGAACTGAAAGCTAATAATCCTTTATTCCACTAATAGCCTCATAGGTAAATTATGAAATGCCATTTCCCATCACTCCTACCGCTCCACTCACTCCAGTATGGCCAGAGCTTAAATCTGTGGAAGTGTGTGTAAGAGAGCTAATTACCACACTCATTTACTTTTTTCCTTGTTTAATGTCTCCCATTCACATTTACAGTCTACTGCCATGGCATGCTTGGTTAGTTAGACCATGCTTCTTATTTTCATTGTCATCCTCACTATTCTCTACCCGAAAAAAAATATATTGGAATCTGGAATGATATAGGGATAGTGATAACGATGATGTCATCTTCATTTTCCTCCAGTCATTAGCCCGTGTTAGTTGGCAAATTGGTGGAATGCTACATCCTCCCTCGAACTTTGCATACAGTATCATATTCCACCAAAATAAATATATTTTTTGTTGGCCTTTACCCTCAGGCTCATATCCTTTTAACAAATAAAGTGCGTCACAAAAAACTTTATATTTGTTTCGCAAAATAGGCCTCCAGGCATTAAAAAAAAATTATAGGAGAGGGGAGAATATAAACAAAAACCATTTCGCAATTTTTCTTCTTCTCCGGAGTTCTTTGTTAATGAACACCCATTTCCAGCGCTTTTACTCCATCCATTAAACAATCAAGCGAAGGGAAGGAGGGGAAGCTAAATGTTGGATTCGTTTAATGTGCAATTCATTTCCTCTCCCAATGTTTTATGGTGATGGGATGGGGTAATAATCGTTATCATATCATGTCAAAAAAAAACTTTATATTTGTTTTTAGTGTCAAATGAGCAAACATGTGTGTACTGTATGTAGTGTAGATAGATAGGGATTCATGAGATGACACCAAAAAGGGTTCTAAATGAATAAATGAACTTTTTCGTTTGTCTTCCTTCTATGCTGTGCAATTATTTGAGTAAAGTGGTATTATTGCAAATTGCAACATAAGTAGTTAAACAAGTCCATAAAGAGGTCGTTGAGGCACTCGGGTAAATGCACTCTCCTCTTCTTCTTTAGCTAATATTACAAAAGAAATGCGACCTCGTTTCCCTTAATTTTAAGTGCTTTTCCTTCTTCTCTCAAGTTTAACTTTGCCTGACACACTTTTATTCAAATTTCATTGTTTTGTATGTAGATTTTTTTGTGCAACAGTAATAGCAACATGAAGAACAAACAAAACAACTCAAATCGTGTCTGGGTTGATGAGATGAGATGATGAGTCAAGATGGCAGAGAGAGCTTGATTAAAAGAGAGAAATAAATGGGTTTTCTGTCGCTCGCTCCTCCAAAACGAAACTTTTAACGATGTTTTCTATTTCCTCCGTGAAGCATTACCGAAAAACAAAACTTGATTCATTTCCTCCTCCTTACTCACTCTCGACTACCCTCACCCGGATTTTACTCCTTTGAAGGGAGTAGCAGTGATGCATTCACTAAGGAGTTTGGAGAGAGGTGAAAGGAAAACTCGTGAATCCTGTTAGTTTATGTAGAACGCTCATCATTCTTCTCTTGAGACGTACCAAGCATTGCATTGCCTTGGTCTGTCGTGTCTACGACAAACGTCTGCGAGACATTGACAAGGAAAAAAATGGCTTGTTTCTGTCTCTTATGGGAGACATCAGAGAAAGTGTTAATGATACAAAGACCATTTAGAATAGGCTGAAGAAATGTTGAAGAAAAGAAAAAGAACTAATTCCTTTGTACATTTACACTTGAACCAAAGTATTTACATCGATTACTATATCTTCTGAAGAGGAAAAACTTGGTAATTTTTTCTGATGAGAAAATAGAATGAAACAAAGGAAAACAAGGAAAAGTATCCAAAGAGAAATTACTTGAGTAAATGGTGTGAAGTGGAAAAAGTTTCCGCGTGGGCAGGACAGGACTCTGCATTTCTCAGAAAGTTGATGATGGGAGCGAGTACGAGTAGGAAGGAGTAATGTTTGAAAACAGGAAATTTATTGTATTGTAAATGTAAGAATCATCAGTATCATTTCGTTTCCTTTTTGTTCTGTTTTTTTTTGACGTGAATAAAACCGGAAGAAAAGATTGTGGGAGTGAGGAAGAAGAAGTGCAATGTCAGGGTTGATATTCACCAAGGGTATTTTCCTTTGTTTACCTTCTTGCGTTGTATTGTTTAATGTGTTTCAAGAGATTTGTACTCTAGGTATTCCAGCTTTTGTTTCACAACTCCCAGCAGAATTAACTTAGATGATAATAATGAGACTTTTAGATAATGAGATTTTTTATGGGCGAACCATGGCGGAAATGGAAAATTAGATTTTTTGCCTTGGAGGATGCACCCTTACAATGCAAATATGCACTACCACTCCATTCCACAAGAAAGATGAACGAACAAAAAGAAAATGCAATAATGTGATGCAGTACCACGTTGGAGTGAATCATTTCTGTTTCATTTCCTTTCCTCATGGTCAAGGAAAATACATTATGTTGCAAAAGGAAAACTGCAGGCAGGCAGGCAGCATCTCATGGCGCATTTTGAGCTTGAGCTCACTTCACTCTAAAATGATTTTTGTTGACTTAACCACAGCAGTAGCATCTGGTGCAGTCTGAAGAGTTGTTGAAGTTGGTGTAAGTATCCCTTATTTGCTCACACAGTAAAAGAGAATGAAAGAGAGCGAGGAACGCAATTAAGTTCTTGAGACCACCAACCGAACCACACTAAATCCGGAAACGAGTTTTAAACCTTAATTCCATAAAATCTATTTAGAGGATTTAAACTAGCTTTCCCATNAGTGAATCATTTCTGTTTCATTTCCTTTCCTCATGGTCAAGGAAAATACATTATGTTGCAAAAGGAAAACTGCAGGCAGGCAGGCAGCATCTCATGGCGCATTTTGAGCTTGAGCTCACTTCACTCTAAAATGATTTTTGTTGACTTAACCACAGCAGTAGCATCTGGTGCAGTCTGAAGAGTTGTTGAAGTTGGTGTAAGTATCCCTTATTTGCTCACACAGTAAAAGAGAATGAAAGAGAGCGAGGAACGCAATTAAGTTCTTGAGACCACCAACCGAACCACACTAAATCCGGAAACGAGTTTTAAACCTTAATTCCATAAAATCTATTTAGAGGATTTAAACTAGCTTTCCCATCTAGGTAGGTACGATTCGGCTATTTACAAAAGATACAATGACTAGAAGGCAAAACAAAAAGGGAGCTGGAAAATTAAGAGGGTGAAAAAAAACTTTGCGGTGTGGTATGGTATGGCCTGGTCTGGTTCAAATAAATATTGGTTTACTCAGCGGGAGTGAGGAAGTGTCGGAAGGAAGGAAGCGTATTTTGTATTATTATCATCAGAAAAGGGCAGTTAATACCATCTGATACTCTTGAAAAAAAATCGGATGCCCTCTTCTTTTTCTTTTCCTCCACTTCCACTTGTTTACTTTTTTATTTGCACCCTCCAGCTTAAAACCAAACCAACCCTCTCCCTCGTTCGTCTCATCAGAGAAAAATAGGAAATGGTGGTGTATTTTGTGGACTGGACTCTATTGAATCGCACAGGATTACGCACTACATTTAACTGAATTACACGAGCTTTTGCTTCGAAATAAATAAGAGTACAAAAAATGGATTATGTAATTTTTCTTCCACTTGCCTTATCCTACCGTTTAGGGGGATTTTGACGAGGAAATCTTGAAGTCTTCATATTTATTTTTTTTTTGGTGCGTTATTTGGGAAAGTGTTATATATGCGTTTCCTGAAGCTCTAATTAAATGTGTCAGGAGCAGATGTTGAAACATGGACTCTCTCAGTTTTGGATCATTGACTTGTAATTTCGATTTTCGGTCACCCCATAAAAATACACACACCTCATCTCTTGCACAAACGAAAGCCAAAATCCAGGGACTTGTTCGGAAACAATGTCAGAATTATTATGTTGTTTTATTGCATCAATAATGGCACACAGCATTGCCTGACTTGGCTTGGCCTTTAGCGAAATGATGATGTGAATGTGAATGGAAAGGAAGGGAAAAAGATACATCATTTGGGACTTGGGACAAGGGAACAATAGAGGCAAGCAGACATCTCTCTCCCATCCATTCATTTTGAATAGAAATAGAAGGGCAAACAGAACACTCAAATTGATTCGAAGTTATGGCTCAGTGACTATGTCTTAAGCTTCTCATTATCAAGTAGTATATTTACCCATTTCTCCCCCTTTTCTCTCGCCCTTTTCAAAACCTTTCAACTTCAATTCAACAGCACCTAGTGTATAGTTTGTAGATACACTCCATTGGACGTAGCTTTTCCAAGTTTATATGCAATATTATGGCTTTGGAAATCTTTGCCCGGTCTGCATTGTATCGTATCGTACCGTACCTGCTCACTCCATAATAATACCTAAGTAATCACATCACATCTGCCTCAAATAGACTCGACTTCATCAATGCGTACGTAATTAGAGTTCGCATGCAACATCACCATTTAACTCCGATCCATCCGTTCTGCTCATGAGAAATTATGCGTGTGTTTGTAAATCTGTAGCTTGTGCACATCTTCTCTGAAAATTATCTTTTGGAGAATTAAATTTTGCTTTCATCTTGTCCTTGCATTGACTCATTCACTCAGCTACCCCTACTTAACATGACAAATTGGGTTGACTTCGTTTCATTCAAAGAGATCTCCCCAAGGTTATCGGGAACAAGCCATAGTCGGTTTTCGAAGGAAGAACGAAAAGGAAAAAAATGATGATTCAAGGCTTAGGGATTTTCCTCATTATTTTCTCTGTCATTGTCATCATAATCTATTGCCTGAAAATGTGCTTCTTTAATGATGATGTAGACTTTACGCTCAGCTTCTGCTGCTCAGTCCAATTCACACATAAATACTGATAAGTAATTGTTAGCCAAGCTCCATAAAAAGATAACCTTGACCAGCATCAGTGTTTTGAGCAATAAAATATATTCCACTTCCTCTCCCATTCTTTTTTTGCCGAGAGCAATAGGGAAGGGAAAGGAAATCGTTAAGCTGATTTTTTGGCAGCTGAGAAGAAAAGGACATCTTTAAGTTTTCATTAAGATACATGGGATTACATCCTGCACTACTTCCTTCTTTTGTGGGATAGGGTGCTTATCATTAATATTTTTCCCTTTAACCCGAACTAACCCATGAAAGTTAAGCTCATTTTGTTTGGCGGAAATTGGTCAGTTGGCCACAATTACAGCTACACAGCTATATCTGGAGAACATTCATCCTTTCCGTATTCGTGTCCCTTTGGTTGGGTCGGGTTCAATGGAGGAAGTGTGAAAATAAGCTCTTGTTCTTTTTTTGGAAAATCCCTTGATTTATGTTACGCTTCAGTGGTAAACTATATATTATTATTAGCACTTGGACAGCGGATTTTTTAGTTGGGAAAGCTCTACTCACACACATTTTATTTCTTTTCCTGAAGTATAAACTTTTTTTCGGTGGGAAAATTGTCCCTTTTTTCTCTTGTGGTGGTGGACTAGACTTTTTGGAACTATTTGTCTGTCCACTTTGATCAACTTCCCCGGTTATTTTTCCACCCAGGAGAACACACACTTTACGCTTGTTTTGTTCAAGTGAAGTGATAACGACAGCCATTTGGCAGCATATTTAATTGCCCTTTCCTCCTACTTCTTCAAGACAGAAAAAAAAAGTTTTTCAACTCTCTCTGAGTGAGTGGCTTGGCCTTTTTACGATCTTTGTCTCCATCCTTTCTTACTTCAACTCAACACTAACACAATATATCCATTTCCAATTATGCTTTATTTCTCTGTCTCAGAGTGAGAAGGGATAATACATCTGTAGGTAGTTTGGTCTCTTCTGTATAACCAATTCACTTTTGCAATGGAAATTTGGGGAAGAGATCAACGAACTTTTTGTAACTTGATCTCGCTTGTCTCCATTTCCTTCTTTCTCCTCACTTAAAATCCAGAAAGTGGGACTTTTTTTTGCAAGTCCGATAGAAAAGGACGAGACTTTTGGCAGGAATGGCAAATTACTCACTTCCTTAATCATTATACTTACAACAGCGTATGTACTACTACTTTTTTCTACACGTGCAGCCCAGCCCGTGATTTCATGAACTACATTATTCTCAAAATTTGAAATATGCAAATTCAATTTTTTTCAATTTTTGAAAAGTCCAAGGTAATGTAATCAATTTAGGTGTGAATTGCATCTGTTAAAGACAAGATAAACGACGCTATTTTTTTAGTTCGTAACGGCCTTCAAAGCAGAAGAAGAACTTTTTTAAGTTCTCCTTTATTGAATTCGCAATACCTTGAAGCGACTCGAGAAAAAACAAATTTTGTATCTATTTTTGGTTCAAAGAGAAATGTAGTGTACATTCTTCAAAAGACAAGAAGAGAAGAAGGAACATGTATTATATTGTAGTACTACTCAAGTTACAAATAAGATAAAAGGAAGGACCAGGCTAGAGTTGGACCTCTTTTGATCTTCCCGTATTCAATTGTTTCCCCTTTTTTGTTGGGGAACTAACCGGGTCAAAACTGGTCTTTTTGTAGCGCGTCTATTTACTTCTAGCATCACATTAAAATGGATATTAAATTGTTTTTGCAAAAGATGAGCCAGCAGATTACCCAGAGTAATTTTGTCTATCAAATATTAATAACATTTTATGCGTTTTAAGATTACTTTACTCTTCAAGGTAAACATTTTGTTATAGTTGTTGTGCAATAAAATGAAAATTAAAAGGACTAAATTTTTCTCTTGCTGTTGGTCACAAACTCATGGGGCAACTCAAGATTGAGGTCTTTGATAGTGACGATTTTCCTTTATTAAACATTAAAGATAGTATGGTTCGGTGAGTTGACTTGACTTCTCATTTGTTGGCCACTTGATTAGAAAAAAGTGATCCAGCGGAGAAAGGGGAAATAACTTTGTAGCCTCCTTCGTCATCAAAATTGTTTTTCTATTTAACCTCAGGGCGGAGGTGATAATGGCATGGGAGGACTAATTTATTTTCCCAAGTAAGGATAAAATGTTGCTGTTTCTTGCGTTCTCGATCTAGAGAAAGTAAGTAATTACGTAGATCGGGGATGTGATGAGATAAGTTGATGATACTCAACTCTGGAATGGAGAGGTATGGACTTTAGGAAATGCCCTGAGATGTTTCATAGTTTAGATCTGGCACGATAAATTCCATCGTCAACTTCAGTCTTCTTAGTTCACAAGAATCAATATTTTTCCCCTTAAAAAAGTCGTACAAGTTACTAGCTACATGCTCATACCTTAGCTCAAAATGAAAGTTTCTGTGAGAAAAAAAGTAAACTACTTATGGAATTCGACTCATTTCCACTTTTTTCTTCAGTGTGGTATGATGCTGAAGGGGAACCACGATTGGAATTTGAAATATGAGATGATTATGAGGAAAATAACATGATACGTTCTGTCCCTTCAAAGAAAAAATGGAATGATGACAATAATGATAATAGTATTGGTTTGTGAAGGGGACAATTGAAATGTTCTTTTCAACAGATACGTCTACTTTTTCCTACTCTGGACTGCTTAGAAAAATATGCTTTCGGGTAAAAACCGGAGAAAAGGAAAATATATTGGCTGATTTGGCTGGCACGTGGCAAAAATGCGAATGAAATAGCGGAAGGCGAAAAGGAAGCTCATAAAGAATTAAAAAGGTAACTTTTCCGACTACTGAGAACGACGAGAAAAAAAGACACGACTGGAATGAGCATGAAGCATTTGGTTTGGTGGTACTACTTTGATGATATGATATGATGAGTAAATTGAAATGACATTTTTTCATGACATCGAGATTCAGGGGAAAAAATAAATGTATTTCTATGCCGAACACTGAACTTGAAAACAACGGCAGACTACCCGGCACTATGAAAGAAAGTAAAGAAACCAGTGGTAAAAATGTTTCCGATTTTCCCTCGAGGTAATAAAAATAGTTTTTAACTTGTCTACCATTAATAAGGAAGGAGAATGGGTAGAAGGGAATGATGAGATAACTAGTTTGGATTGAATCGGCTAACGACGTGACTAGGGACTAGCGAATTTTCCTTTTATCCTTTTTCCTCATGTAATAAATGATGAAAAACGTGGCTCGTTTAAATACATTTTGGATGATCTTGATTAGAAATAAAATCAATAATATTCTCATGTGTCATGCTCATACAAAGTAAATGTTTATAAGCCGTGTGTTATTTTGTCTAGAGGAATTTTTGCTGGTGATGTGAGGACTATAAAAATTAGATAAACTAAACTAGAACGGAGAGGGCAGAGCGTGAAGGCGTGTCACCTGTTCTTCCCATCAATAAATTATTGACAGGTTTGTGGTTTTGCGGTGACACAAGCTTCCCACAAACACATAAAACTGCCGTCATCATGAACGTTTCGGCAAAGCCTACGTTGCTTTGAGTCGTATATAAAAAGCAAGGCAACAGGAAAGGCAACGACACAAAATTTTATTAAATAATTCGTATGCGTGCACAACAGATAAAGATTAAAATCTCTCTTTTTGTATTTCGGCGGTGTAGTTCCTTTTACAAGAGAAAGCATTAGAGGATTTTTTTGCATGTCATATAGTATTTCCATATTTAATATCAGTATAGCTTCGCCGTAAGGTATGAGAGAGAAAAGAAGAAGTGGAAAGTAAAAGGACATGCCTTATTAATAAATAATGAAGAACAGAGAAGTCCTTTGAACTAAGTTTTGTTTACATTTCCTCTATTCAGAGAAGAAAATGAAGTGCATTTTCTCAATATTATTCTCATTCATTTATTAACAACGTGAACCACATAACATCCTAATATTATACAAGTTTGGGAAGGTAATGAGTTCACAGAATTCTATCATCCATCCATTCATTTCATCTTGAATGCGGGAATTAAAAGCGTTCCTCATATGAAAATGTTGTACTCCAACTCTTTCTCCGAAAGGAAAACAAACAAACTTTGTACTTTGCGTATGATTGATTCCCTCAAGCAATAGTTTCTTGGAAGACATGATATTGCGATTTCGCAAAAAACATTTTGCTTCGTTCTCATTACTTGAGATAAACTTGCAATATTTGAGATTTTACATAATTTTCCGGTTTTAATTAGAACCAAACAAATAGAAATCTGATTGTTTTTTGGATCCAAAAATTGAGTATCATCATCATCTCGGTCGTTATTATTAAGATAATGAAAACAGATAAACCAAGACCACTTAACTTTTCTGTTTCGAAGTTTTGTTCTTCAAAATTATACAAAAAATGGGGAATACACTTCATTAAAAAAAACTTCATATTTCCTTTCCATTAACTCACTCACATGTTATGCCATTAACAAGCAACACAAAAAAATCATAAAACCAACCAATCTTTCTCTAAAAATTCCACTCTCTGATTTTTTTCTTCCTTTTGGCAAACAAAGTTTTAAAAAGAATCAATTTTTTCCTTTCATCAGATTCACTTTGACCAATCACGCGTACAGAAGCAAAGCATCTTCGCAGCCCAAGGAGGTTCGGTTCATCAACTTAAAGCAACTTTGGTTGAGATTGCATCTGAAAGTGATGGTGATGATGAACATCAGGTTCCATTTTTACCATTATGCCTTTGTCCCAAACATGGTAAAGAGGACGCTTCAATGGAGTCAGTCACCTCAGAGAGAAACAATTTGTTTTAAATTCATTTCTCTTGCGAAAATATTTTCGCAACTTGAAACAGTCTTGTATAATATGTACACAACTATACATATTTTTGTTTTCCCATTAGGCACCCGGCCCAGACGTTCTTTTCTGGAGAAGCATTGCTAGGACTTCTTCTGTAGTTGAAAGAGAAGCAGAGCAAGACAGGAAATTGCTTTCTCTTTTCTTCTTGTTTCATCATTCACATATCCTTATTTGCGTAAGAGCTTGCAATCGCAATGCTACTTACTTACTTACTCCAAGAAAAGAGCAAAGCCATGTTTGCTTTCTTTCTACAACACAACTTCTCCAGCTTTAAAGTTTTTTTTTCAATCTTTTACAAGCATTTTCGTGTAAACTCTTTGTCGCTTTTTTTGGTGGGGGAAATCTCATGGAAGAAAGAAAAGAATCATTAGCCAACAACCTTCAGACTAAAGTAGAAAGTATCGAGCAAGTGCATTCCAATGATTAGAGGAAATATATGCAAAGTCCACATTCACATATTTTCCTGGGCCTATAAAGCTGGAGGGAAAAATCCGTTTCCCAATTTTTTGTTTCCTTTTTTTACTCCATTCCAGTGGAATTAACGATGGAATTTGTGCGTTCGCTGCTCCCATCTTCCTATTTTTTCTCCCCTTTTTATCTTCTCAGAAACAAGCTTATTTTTTTGCGTGCGTATATTTCAAGTCCCCTTTTGTTATTCCCTTTTTAAGCTCACTAGGAGAAAAACAATAAGCATTTGGGAGATAAGGGAGATAGCGAAATCGTTACAGTTTTACTCTCCCATAGTGAGTACAATAGAGAGATGGGACTACACTATACCTAAGTAGATTTCTTCCCTTTGGTACATAATTTATCTAGGCCCATTTCTGGAACACTTTCCATCTCCTCCTCGTTTGCCAAAACGCAAAAAATGGATACAGACGAAAAGGCAAAAGGGTTCTGGAAAAAAATGTTCCTTGTCTTGTTCTAACCCCTTTCTTCTCTATGTATACCTTAGGAACTGTTTTTTCATGTAAAGAGCCTCCTGTCTCACAGCAAAGAGGCTTCAGAGGAAGGAAAGAATATCACATTTAGTTTAGTTTCCTTCAATGTATTTAACATTCCACATGGTCTTAGGTGAAATAGGGCATTGTTGGAGTTATTTGTTGCGTAAAAAAAAGAAAGTCTAGATTTTTTCTGCACTTTGCATGCTGATAACGATGATGATGGTGTGGCTCGGTTCTATTACGTCTTTGTCTTTATTTTCGTGATGTGGCTACGTCCATCTGTTTCAGCATCAGCTTCACTCCACTGCTCAAG
>JAHZMX010002106.1:0-17004 GCA_027743895.1 Seira musarum | reverse complement strand
ATAATCTTTTGCAGGGCAATCCTTCAAGTTTGGAAACGTCATCAGATTGTCCATCTTTGGCATTGGCCTCATCTCAGACGACCTTGGAATTCTATGAAAAACTATAATATATTTAATCAATGTTATAATAATAAACTCTCTACTGTTAATATTGACACTCAAACCAAAATAGTTTCGAACGAAAGAAAAGGCACGTTTTTATTCATCTTGAATTTGGTCTCATCTTTTCTAATACAACAACAATATTTTATACAATGATTACCACGTCCAGATAATTTTAAAGATTATGTGCATTTTTTGTATTTCCGTATAGATATCCAAGGACTCATGATATTGAACAAACTATTTGTTTTTATTATATACTTTTATTATGTTTGGTTCTATGTATTCGTAGTGGGGATTCGTTACAAAAAATAACAAACAAAGATAAAATTTTAACATGATCTATTAACAACACATCTGCATAAAGACTAACATTCTAACCTTAAAAATTCACTTCGTGTAACTTTTTTACCCTTAAGCAAATTAAACTTATTCATATTATCTACTCATTAAAATTATATAGAAATAGGGAACTGCACCAAGGATTTTTCCAACATATTTTTTTTTGAAAATCTTCACAATAAATATGCAGTATTTACTTATATTTAATTTGCTTTGTAGGGATGTCCCTACAAATATTGCCTAAGAAGAATTCTCCCTACATGATAGTAAGACACAAAGAAACTGGCAAAATAAACATCCACGGTGAATTTTTGAATCAAAATGAACGTGACTGTGACAGTAAACATTTCTAAAACTAATACAACGTATACAGAGCTAAAGAAGTATCCATTCATATTAGTTACAAATAAATGTATAGTAATGTTTAGTGGCATGGGATTTAAACTTGAATGATCTTAATAAACTTCACGGTTGTACTGCATGATTAAAAAAACTTTGGGCGTTGTCTTAATCATCATGGCGAGGACACCGACTCATTGGAGGACAAAACATATCTTGCATAAGAACAGCAGCAAGTGGAGTCAATTTGCCGAGTTGGAAGTATCCTTTTTCCGTCCTTAGGCGTTTCAGCTCCTTTCGCATTCGCCAGAACTATCACAATTTAAGCGACATTTAAAAATTTATTTCATACAAGTTATTTTAATGTAAAATCCATTTATCGATCCAATAGTTTTACAGAATTACAATAACTTACATGCTTGCTGGAAACTCTTGTATTGAGGAAACGCAGACCATCTTCTTTAAGTTTAAATCCATCCGTTTGCTCGGAAACCTGTGCAGCTAATTCGGAAAATTCACTCATCAAAGAATCGTTGAAGTCCGAATCTGATTCACCAAGGCACTCATTACTAAGCTTGAAAGTTGGCGAAGTGCATTTGTCTTTCCGTTGACCTACGGACGCATCATCAAGCGCTTGAAGTTTCTCTGATTGAGATCCCGACCCACAAGATCTCATTGATAATGAAGCAGATCTGTTACGCCTGCCGTGTCTGGGACCTATCACGTTGCTTTCGTCATCGCCAAATTCACCCTCTTCATCATTATCATCATCTTCATCTTCTGCGTCGAAGTCGTCACGGTCCATTGGTGTCACATCATCAGGCAAAACTGGACTTGCTGGGCTTTGAACATTACTTTTAGGATCTTCTTCCTCATCGTGTGTGACAAAAACTTGAGGAACGTCATCATAATGTTCATTATTTTCCTCGGATACAATAGAATCTATTGTAGGAACAATGGAATTGGCGGTGTTAGAATTGGCGAGGTTCTCCTGATTTTCGTCAATACTTTTCATGGTTGAATCAAGTTGTTCGATGACGTCAACGTTATCAACCATTGGAGGTGTCTTAAGTACAGATGAAGCTTCAGCTTTCAACACTGGCATCTCCTGTGTTTCATCATTTGTTTGAGCCGAAGCTGGAGGAGGTGGTGGTAGAGGAATAGGTTCAAGCCGAATTGCAGAAGGCTTAAGCTGTATCGTTTTAGCCCTTCGTTCCTGTTCTTCCACCTCACGCTTTTCTTCCTCAGTTAGAGTGGAAGTGGTCTTTGGTTTTAGTTTTTTCACTTCACTCATCGACACTTTTCCAGCTGAAATATCAGCAAATGTTACACTTTGAACCTCTGCAAATGGGCCGGCGCTTAAGTTACTATTAGTGCTGTCAAGACTTAATCTATGCAACGAAGCTGAAGAAGCTGGAGTCTGAATTTTAAATTTACCCGAAGAAATATCAGCAAAGCTTGGACTTTCTAAGTTGGAAAATGGTCCGGAGCTTAGTGCACTGTTGCTGTCAAAACTCATTCTGGACGAACTTCCTTGACCGGATAGGCTGCTTTGAGACGCTGCTGTGACTGAATCCTGGTCGATATTTTGATTTGGAGGCGTTGGTGAAGAACTTGGTTTATTTTTCTCAGATTTGCTCTTATCGGATTTGTTACTCCCTGTTGGCGTTTTCTTCGAATCTGCTGGTGACGGGCTAGACTTGTTGCCGTTCGTCATGTTCGATGGAGTTGGAAGGACAGCGACGCTACTTCTCATAGCATTGGTGCCTGGAAGTTCATAATCTGTAACCAAATCCGAGTCAGTCAACCACTTTGGTTTTTGGATGTTTCGTCTTGAAGGCGTTCTTCCAGTGATTACTGGCGGAGTACGTGTTGGTGATTTCGAATTCGAATCCTCTTCTTCTTCCTCTTGTTCTTCACTAGATGCTCTTTTTGAAATTTTGGAATTCAGTTTGTTTTTGCCGCCACTTTTAGAATTCGAAATATCGTTAGGTTTACTTTTTGTTTTTCCACCGCGACCCGATCTTGTTGAGGGCATCGTTGAAGATGAACTTTGAGCCTAGTTATGAAAAACAACGTTGGAATTAAATTATTACGATGAATTAACGTACGCAATTTTTATAGGACTAAAATTATTGGAAAATCAGAACCGGAGCTTAGCATTTTTATAACTTTCGTTCATGCATACGCTATGCCATCTTAAAATGCCTAATTCAGTAGGCTTGTTTTAAAACAAGTCAAGAAGCGAGAAAAATGTTTTTAAGTGACACAAGGAAAGTTTCAGCTTTACGAAAGTAACACAAATGCGAGCATTGCCAAAATCCATTTTTAATATAACTCTAATAGATTGTAGATTGTTTTTGTTCAGTTGCTAAATTCTTAATAAAGGTATGCTTAATTGTGCCCAAGTTTTTAAGTATGATAAAGCTTTAGGTAGGTTTACTTAGAACTTGATTTTATGGCTTTGGATTCGAGGGAATGTAAACAAAGAGCCATAAAAAGAACTTGTCAAAATCAAAGCAGTTTTTAATTACTTTAATACAAACTTACCGTGCGTGGCCAGTTATAAATTGCTTAGTCGAGCCAATTATGTTAAAGCATGGATGAAAAAGCTAAGCTATAAGCACAAAAGCAAATTTGTCTTAACGTATATACAGCCCTTACATTTGCACGATGACGTCGTGAATCCTTACTGTCTTCATTTTTGCTTTTCCCTAATATACCGGTAGATATTATTGAAAAAGCAGCTTGAACAGCCTACAGGGGAAGATGAGGAAACCTCTAAGGAGAGTTGAGGTGGATCACAATTGTCAGCCGCCCCGTCCGAATTTTTGATGTCGTTAATTATATTTGCATCTCCCTCATTTACCGACACCAGATCCGGTTTAGGAATATTATCTATTAAATTTGTCTTATTCTTAGGATGCTCTTTTTTCTCGTGACGGTAGAGGGATGATTTCGACGCAAATTTTTCACCACATCGACAATTCCAATTCCTTGCTTTTGGCTCTTGCCCGTTAGCGGACTTTCTTTTCGGACTAACTTCCGTAGACACCTTTTTAGTTTCTTTCTTCTCTCTTGATTTCCTTTCTTTGGTACGTGACTTTTCCTTCTCTTCTACTGAAAGCAGGTTCAAAATACTAAGTAATCACTTTCGGGAAAATTAAATAAGCAATTGATATACGAAACCCGAACCTGAATGTTCCGCAATATGGCTTTTTAGTTCTTCGCCATTTGGGAATGACTTGGAGCAGGTTTTGCACTTAAACTTTCGGTCATCAGTAGATTTCCAACGAAATTCGGTAGAGGCAGGCATTCGTAGTAGTTTTTCTATTTGAGCTATAACCATAATAAATGTATCGTAAAAAAATGAAGCTAAGATGATAAGTTATCTTAAATTGAAATATCAAATAAATGAATTTAGTAAAACGCTTACACGTACCTCCCATATATTCATAATCGTCTTTGGGTTTGACTGGTTTAGCACCCGGCGAGTTGTTGTCGCTCGTCACATTATCATTATTTTGGATTTCACCTTCTTTGGATTCTGAAAAAGAAACGAGCACAGTACATACATTGGTGACTTTATTTCTACCTTAAGGTTAAATAATGCAGATGAATTAGGGTCCATGGATCTTCAAAATACAAACAGATTTAAAAAAACAGATTAATTAATAAAGCAGTAAGACAGTCAAAAGAACTTAATCCGGTAAAATAATATGGCAGTTTGAGTTGTCATTGTGTTGGCGTTAAGGTTAGAAAAATACTTCAACGATGACGATAATTAAAATTAATTCACAAAGAAATAGAGGTTTCAGGTTGGGGAATGAATCATGGATATGGCATCATAATCTTGGCAAAAATGAAATTAGTAAAACTGTACCTTCATTATTGCAACTATTCCCTTCAGATGACACAGAATTCCGAGCTTTTGATTGTTCAGACTTTATAATTTTCTTGGCCTTGTCATGAACATCCTTATCGACTGTATCACATACAAAATAAAAGGTTTAACAAAAAAATAATCAACTAAAGATTGATTTATATTTATTTAAAACAATATAAGTAGGCATACGTTGTTCCAAATCTCCGGTATTAGCAGTGTTATTCAATTGTCTTTTGCGAGGGTTTCGGGGCGTTTCAGGGGACAAGGCGACCAATGACTTCGGTGAATCGTCTAGTAAAACATAAATCATTTGCAGAATAAATTATTTACTTGTATTTAATATATCATGTGAAATTTTATCAGAAAACTAGGTTAGGTGATAATAAAGTGCCATTCAAAATCGAAACATTGAAATTCAACCTTGAGTGAGGCACTTCAGGATCATTAGAGAATTCATCTCTTTCTAAGAATCTTATTGGACCAAAATTAGCAACAACTAATTTGCAAAACTTATTCATTAAGGCGGACTAGAGATATACTTTTTCTGCCTATTTAGTCTTGAGAGATTTTTGATGCAAAAAAGCATGTGCCATGTGCTTAGGTATTCTATTTATCCGAAGGAACACTCATAGGTTCATTGATATTGATTCACATTTTTGATTGATGAAATTAATTGATGACATCCCTAATGTTTTTTAGTAAAAGACTGCAGATAAAAAATATTACTTTGATCCCTATAAGCAGCAACACAACTGTTGTTGTACTTTAGTGTCAGACACGGATTCCGGGACTTTTCACTTTCAGCAGTTTCACGCAAAACTGGCGTGTCATCACCTAATTTAATAAATATTGGCCTATTTTATTAATTGTGTACATCAGTCTATTTTCAACATGCAATCAACAAAACTACAAATGAAAATGTCACCCGATGACCAAAGTTTATCTTAGACTCAACCTGCTGAAACAATTTCTGACTTCAATCTCCTCACTTTCTCGAGAAAGTCTAAATCCAAGTTCATTTTACATCAAATAAAAACTGATAAATATCCTATATGAAGTGGAGCTTGTAGGCAAAATTCTTATAAAACTTCTGTAATTATTAACTACATAATTACAAGTGATTGTCTATGCTCAAGATAATTAATGCAGCCTGCAACTCAATTCCAAAACACTACACATGTTGTCGTCTTGTTTGGAAAGATTCATTTTTCAGCTTGAACGTCTGAAGCTGGTGGAAATTTGATGAACTTAATAATGGCACCACTATAGCTATACTTCATTTTAAAAACAATGGCACTAACATTTCATGTACATTACGGCGTACAAAAAACACAATTAATTATCATTGATACATGATAATTAAATCCATATATACCCAGAGTAGAGGTGGATCCTGAAGTACCACTATTCCCTCCCGCAGCAACACTACTCCCAGAATCCAACGATCCAGTACGGTCATTCTTACCCGCTGTGAGAAGTTGTTCCAGCCTGGAACCTGTTGCTCTAGGCATAGTCCCAGATAACGTTGAAGGGTTTACAGTTTTTGTGCTAATATCTATCTTTTCACTTTCACCGGTTAACGTTTCCACATGGAATATTTTCAACTGAAAGTCACAGTCATTTGTTTGCATCAAGTCACTTTCGTTGCTCCCATATTCGATTATTAAGTTTCCTTGTGGAATTTCCTCCATATAAAACTCAAAATCTGTTGCTTGTTATCAGTCAGACCTGCAAAACGAATATTCACAGTTAAAATTGAAGTCCACAATGCCCCGGAAGACTTAATATTAAGCTAACAAATTTATTTACACATATTTGCTAGATAGTATGATCAGAATCTGAATATGAAACAAAAGTTTCAGGTATATCCCATGTGCATATGAGACCAGTATAGTAATGCTGACCTTGAAACTATAAACTGCCGGGAGGGGAATGAAGGGTTATCTTATTTACCCATTGAACCTCCCGATACTTTGTTGAATATTTGAAATTTGAAACAACAAATTCCAGGGATCATTTAATATCGGATCAAAGATAAATTAATCGTGAATGAATATGCTGGATGAAACGTAAAAACAAGTAAGACTGGTATTGCGCATATCTTTAGCCATGTCATTCTTGAGTCTTAGTCTTGTCTTCGTTGAATCGCTGAAACGTTAACAAAGTCATTTTGAAAAACAAAACATTTTTGCTCAAAACTTCAAAAGTCGATTCATAACATTTACGTGTGTACAAGTTTGTGGGCTTTAAGCACGTGTTTGCATGTGGCAAATTAGTTAAGTCCATTTTCACTGTTTCTTTTTAAACAAAACGAAATAAGAGTTGAGTTACAACTAAAACTTGATGAAACACTCAAATTGATAAAATGCAAACAATTTGAAAAACACTAACTTTCGCCATGCTAGCATTCCCAAATCAAATCTAATGATGGAAGGATAACGTAAGTGTGAATTGGACGATGAATTGTCGTATTGACTTTCAATGTTTCAATTAACCAGAATTACTACCTATTCAATCTTTAATGCAATGAAAAGGGAATAACAAAATCTTTCATTGAACCATCATATTCGGTTTGTGTCTTGTGTGCAAACTGTTCGGAACACAAATTCCCGACTTAGCGTGTTAAAGTTTTTGAAACATTTTTGTTTCTGCAGAACATCTAATGTTAAAATTTTATTTATCATCTAATGAATTTTAAGATGAGAGAATAACATAATTTTGGTAATTAAGCCAAAACTTACTTTAATTAACTAAACGACGAATGTAAGACGATCGTGATCGTGAAAGGGGGAACGAGAACCATGTGCGCCCAGCCACAAATGATGTGTAAGTGCAATGTATACTTTCTAGACAGGAAAACCTGACATGATCATGCTGAACCCATAGATTTGCTATTTATTATTATTACCTGGCCTGGGTTGCTGGTTGGCAACGGGAAATGTGGATGCAGTCAAGAATTTTTGTATTTATCAAGTATCGATCTCTACGATCCCAAACAAGTCATTAATCATTTATGCCACATAAACCTTCAAAAACCTTTTGGAATAGATCATGTCCCTTGTGAGATTGGTTTCAACCAAAAATGCTCAAAATCTTCCTGGTCTTTTACAATAAAAAAAATAAGATCACTTTTAATACCAGCCTCAACCTGGATCTAACCATAAATTCTTTTGCACACATCTCCCACATAACCTGCCCAATCCTTTCCAGAAAAGAAGGACGATGACTTGTGTTGAAAATGATAAAGAATGGCTCAATTCAAATGTTTACCTTTTCCCAATTTGTTGAAGTGATATAATTTTTTTGATGTTTTAACTTCCTTTACAATAATGAACACTGAGCTTTTTCTGACTAATAAAATGTGTGTAATAAGTTGAAATTTAATAATCAGCTGTATAGTCAATTTGTCTGGGGCTAGGTGATCAATTAAGCTCAATTAAATACCTGTTATCTCAAAACCTTTCAAAAACTTGAGATGATGGATGGAAATAAGTATTTAGCTTTGACCAAATGATTTATTCCAGTAGAAAAAAATATTCGCAAAAATACTAAAAGACACAGGCCACACGAATTTAATGTATGCGTGTGCAGTACTAGACCACAAGAAGATGAATGAATTCAATGACTTTCTCAATCCTTGCACCTTGCATTACCACTCACTCACTCGGCGGACGACTCACGCTGTTGCATTATCTTCTCTGGATCAACAAAAAAAATGCCTTTTTATGCGAGTTGTTGTTTTTGTGCTAATATTATCATTATCATCCTGACAAGTAGCTTAAATATAGCGTACCTTGTATGCATTACATGTAATGAATGACACGCACATATCATCATCAGAATAAACTTTGAAAAGCCAAATAAATGCTCTCATTATGCAGGGCTCACTTGTGTACTCATTTCCTTACATTTGGGGCAGGGGATTTCAAATAAACAAGACTTCAACAAAGATGACTAACAGTTATACTGGTCCTGAAGCATGGATTTCTATCTAGTACTGGACATTGTATATAATTTTGTAAATGTATATGTGTGAGTAAAAACTTGTGAGGAAATGTACATAGAATGCGATGAAACTTGAAAAGTTTTGTGAATTATGAATTTCATTGACAAACTTTGCTTCATTGCTTCAGACTTCATAATTTCTTTAAAATGAGGTCTATCAATAAATCCCAACAATCTTTACATATTAAAAAATTGAAATAGGGTTGGAGTTGAATGGCCTCATTCCTTTGTAATGTTCATACAATTGGCCTCCAAACGTTTTTCAGTACCGCTCGCGCACTGAAATTATAATTTTATCACAACAGTAACAACACCGGTACACTATAGTCTGTGAATAATTGATAGCACAATTTTAATAAAACCCCAATTTCATTTTAAATTCATGATGCTTCCACTAAATCTAATATAAATATGTATTTGACATTTATAATTCATATAATTATTTATAATTCATTGACATTTTTGCTTCGACGAGGATTAATTTGGATGCAATTTTAACAGATTGTAATACTCTAAATGGCTAGAATGAAAATAAATGTTGTTGCTGAAACCGAAAGAAAAGTGTAAAGTTGTTAATAATTACACAAGGTTGACGTGTGATAACATAACTGAATTTATTTTGTTATTATTCTGCAATACGTACATATTTTTATCCAAATTTCACTCCACAAACATTTCCCAACCATTTTGAACTTCTAGCTTCTACAAAGAAAGCAACAAGAAACATTATCGAGAAAGAAGTTACAATAATTTCTGTGAAGGTATCGGCAAATCGTAATATATAGGCGAGGTATTTCAAGGGCCATCCAACTTCATCCGTTAGTTCCAGAGTCTTCAAAGTAAAGGGTTGCATTAAAATTACAGTTAGCACAATAAATTCAAAATGTTTTAAAAAACATTTTCTGTACCTCCTCGATCCATATCAAAGGAAACATCAGATTGGGGACATTTAGAAAGCTCGACATTGACGAAAACGATTGGAGTTCCATATTAATTTGAAGTTTAAGATCTGCACGTATCGGGAGCCCAATGTTCTAAATAGCATCAAGTATCAAACTCGTATTAAATTTATTACTAATTTGAGAGTATCTTGGAATGATAAACAGCTCATTAATAGAATATGAAAATGAAAACTGACTGGTTCAACATCGACAACAGTAGAGTAGTCTCCATTGTCATTTAAACCAATGACAGCCTTTTTGTACTCCACATTAGAGTTCATAAAATGTGGCTTTGAAACAAAGATGGGGGCACCTGAAAATAAAAATGAACATTTTTACCATGTGGTTTTAAATTTTTCGAACTCGTGATTTCGTTAGTGACTTTAGTTTGAAAATTATAATTTATTAATTGGATTATTTCTTCATCTCACTACCTCCAACACAAGGCCAGAGGGGGAAAACGCCTCCTTTCTTACACCATTCATCTCCATTGTCATTTAAACCAATGACAGCCTTTTTGTACTCCACATTAGAGTTCATAAAATGTGGCTTTGAAACAAAGATGGGAGCACCTGAAAATAAAAATGAACATTTTTACCATGTGGTTTTAAATGACTCGTGATTTCGTTAGTGACTTTAGTTTGAAAATTAGAATTGATTAATTGGATTATTTCTTCATCTCACTACCTCCAACACAAGGCCAGAGGGGGAAAACGCCTCCTTTCTTACACCATTCATAAGTATCTTTGCAAAAACATTCATTCTCTGGATGCAGGTCCAAACTTTCGAATGTATTACTGGCAAATGAATATCTCAATGTAGGCACTTCCATGAATTCTCCTGGTTCAACATAGGATAACTGAATTGTCCGACAAGCATCTGGATGGAAAACATTCAAAATTGTTGAAATGTCCGATACTGGAGGAAATATTGAGCCGTCCGTGCCCTCAATCTTGTTGCAACGCTCATCATTCCAACCATCGAGGTTTGTGTGACCATTAAAGGAGTGTATCTTTCCAAAATCTTGAAGGTCCCTAACTCCAGTCCCCACAACCCACACTTCCTCTGCAGTACCATTTCTCTTTTGAAAACATTAAAAAATTAGCAGATTGGAATACTATTTTATCACAACAAAGCTAATGTTAGTTTTATTATTCACTTCCTACGTCATCAAAAAATCCAAAGTCACCATCCATAATCCTGTCGGGAATATTCACTTTGGCTCCAAATGTTTCCACAGGCAAAGAAAATAGTTCCATGTAGTTTTCAATTGAAAAGCCATCAAATAGGAACTCGCGAACCTTGTTAGTGTGAAAAATCGTCTCCCCGTCACCACTGAGTATGTCGTCAAGCGTTGATAACATAACTGGATCTTTCATTAAATCCCAAGCAATTTTGGCTACCGCCTGAAAGCCATAAATACAAGATACAAATACTACATCTTTCATTCAAAATCAGCAACTCTATCTATATTGGTAGTTTTCTTACAACAAAAGGCACATTTAGTAAGGTAATGTTGTCATCTTGAGATCCATAAGACAAGTCTGGTCGGAATATGTATGTCACTTTAGGTCGATATTTCACAAATTCATCGTTCGCTTCCAAAATTATCTTTTGTCGCTTTTCCCTAAAATAATATTTAGTTCCATATTTAGAGCACATTTATTGGAAAGATACTAGGTAATTATACATAAGCCTTGGCCTTAGTCCATATTTATTGAGCACTTTGCTGAAGCTGAATGAATATGAAATTATGAAATGTCCGGGATACTATCTATCCAATCATCAAATTAAATTGAACGTTGAATGATTGGAGTGGATTGAAATTAATGATTTTTACTTGGAAAACATACGAATTGGCATTTCACTCCAAATGTTCCAAATATCATTTCCGGGAACAAGTTTGACTTTCTGATAAAAATATAAAAAATTCAATCGCTTTAAAAATAATTGATCAACTAATACATTTCTTCATTTATCGTCAGTTGGCAATTATTTACAATAAAAAATTTGCATACCGCGTCTATGACTGTTTTAATTATTAAATTCATTACACCGTATCTCAGGAACAAAGTTGATACTACTATAACGGCTGAGATCACACTCACTTTGTACGTCTTCGACTTCTTCATTTTGATAGAATTCAATTGACAATCAAAGGGACAACGCTGAAGGACTGAACTATTATTTCAAAAACGAATTCTAGTTTCTAGTAAATTCAAAACACGAAATCAAACCGACTCCAAAGTTCTAAACGTATTCGTATTATTTTTTTAAATATATGGCTACAATAGAAATCACTCTGGAATTGCCAATTGCCAATAACGTCATTTTTTTAAAATATTCTTCAAAATTCCATAAATTCATTCAGGCAAAGCCTAAAGCATACCTATCTGATTCAGATACTCACTAAATAGCTGGCTGGAATTTGAAATATCTATTCCTACAAAATGAACAATGAGACGTGGCAGGCATCGTATCCTTCCCATCCTTATTGATGGAAAGTGGTTATTTAATGGGACGGAGCTCGGTGACGAAATTCATATGAATAATATATATTTAATTTTTCACGCAATTGTTTTTAAATTACAGGGTTAGAGTTTCAAAATTGTCATATTGGTAATATTAATATTGATGTTTAATTCATTGACGTTCTACATGGGAGATATGAATTGGACTTGAATAGCGTGTTGATCTGATCCAAATATAAATACAGACGTAGATGATTTGAGCTTCATTATTTAGTGTGTATATTCGGAATAATAGGTATATTAAAATGTCCTGCTTCGAAATGACAGTTTTTCAAGGACTAGAACGTGAAAGGTCGGATCAACATTATTAAGATTCCTGCTTTTATGACATTTCTTTTCCACCTACCCTCATTTCTGGCAATGAAGCCGTCGCAGTGATTACAATGCTAATGTTAGTGAGGATATCATAGATAGTATATCGTAATTCAATGAATTACTTCTAGATTAATGTTTGACGCATTCACAAAGAATATTTATGCGAACAAAGTTATAATTAGAATATTATTTACTACAGACGTACCTTACGGACTTATCGTAATTTTTTAATCAGAAATCAGATCGCGGACGACTTGGAACGCGATTCTGAATTCTGAGCTTGACTGGAGGGGATCGCCAAATTTTAGGGGCAAACTGAACTTCAAACCCAAACGTTTCGTTTCAATTATTTGTTACTTAACGGTTGTTTTGTTTTGTCTCCCAAGAATCCCCACAGGAATCGGTCAGATAAGTTCGATGAAAGTTCGGTGCTCATAGGATAATAATTTAATACCAAACAAAATTAAAATAATATTCGAACCCGAGTCTAAATTAGGGTTCCAATAATATGCCATAATGACTACTCCTTTGTCAACAGATATCACATATATCTAAGTAAAGATCTGGACTGGTGCCTGACGTAGTAGTTCATGTCCAACATTTCAACTGATTCCCCGAAATTCAACTGATGGTGATATAAGTTTTAAATAAATCAGATCGCGTATTCTTTGATGTTATCATAAAAATAAAAACTTTTTTATTGAAAGATTGACTTTTAACTAGTCAAATAACAAATTCTATTCGTTAAAATTTCATAAGATATATTTGATTTAGGCTTCATTTTTCCGAGAAGGTTTGCCACTTCCCTCTTGTTCACTATTTGCTGCTGCTAAATGTGGGTAAAGTTTTCCACCAGCAAGTTTTCTGAGATCACGCTTTTCTGTCTTTTGCGTCCATAAACTCAACAAGTTTGGGCGGTGAAGCTTCATTGCTGAATGATCAATTATATCATTACCTCCCCCGATTGGTGGTGACATTGGCGAATCCGCGACAACTGGGCTTTTTGGCGTATTTGTTAAGCTATAAGGATAAAATTCATTGTACGAATAAAGTACGTAACGTGGGTAAGTTGGGTGGGGCAATGTGAGACAAAGTGATTTTTTTATATTGATTAAGTAACATTATTAGGTTGAACATGCGGGTTAATGTAAAGTTAATTGCAGCAATTTTAAAACTTACAGCTTGATTTCATTTAATGCTGCGTCTATGAGTTCTTTTCCCCGAGCATTTTTTTCTCCAGTATTGCTGGAATCTTGTAATCTCGGGTCAGTCACAGGTGCGGACTTGTCGGGACTTCTACTTTCAAGTAGACATTCCAGAACCTTTCTATGCGTTTCTGAATNTTGGTGGTGACATTGGCGAATCCGCGACAACTGGGCTTTTTGGCGTATTTGTTAAGCTATAAGGATAAAATTCATTGTACGAATAAAGTACGTAACGTGGGTAAGTTGGGTGGGGCAATTTGAGACAAAGTGATTTCTTTATATTGATTAAGCAGCATTAGGTTGAACATTCAGGTTAATGCAATGTTAATTGCTGCAATTTGAAAACTTACAGCTTGATTTCATTTAATGCTGCGTCTATGAGTTCTTTTCCCCGAGCATTTTTTTCTCCAGTATTGCTGGAATCTTGTAATCTCGGGTCTGTCACAGGTGCGGACTTGTCGGGACTTCTACTTTCAAGTAGACATTCCAGAACCTTTCTATGCGTTTCTGAATGAAGATTAGCCCTAATGAACGTTTCTAATTCCCCATACACCATCTTCCATTGATCATCTCTAAAGATGAATGATATTAAAAGTAGTTCCAAAATTAGAGTTACAACACAGAATGTTACACTGCGGCTCAATCATGTTTTAGGTTTATTTAACATCTACCTTTTCATGCCTTTTCTGAAATGGGAGGCAGGTACTGGTGGAGAGTCTCCCCGCGCTTCTAGCGCCATAAGGGCCCATACTGCTTTATCGCATTCAACTTTATCCAACTCACTCAGAACATCATTTGGTATTAAGGTGAGCAATTTGTCTATGTGCTGAAAGAAGAAATGAGTGTCTAGTTGCAACTTTTTTGTTTGTGTGAAAATGAAAAATTATATAAAATGTATACTATCTTTACTTACTGCAGACATTGCGAATAAAAGTGAACCACTCATTGTCAAAGGCCAGTAGGCAGTCCGTCTCGTTAATCTGGCTTTTGCTAAATCAACGGGTTTTCGGCCATCATCTATACTACTCGACCTCCTCCTTACAAAAGAGCCTCCATCCTTTTCGTATTTTGGTTTTGGTAAATGTTCTGAATACCCCGGAGGATATGGGATTAGGAGATTCGACTTAATAAATTCGACAAAATCAGTAATTCTATAATCAGTTATTCTCCCTCCAACACCCTCAGAAATAGCTGGAAGGTCTTCTAATGTATTTCGTGCCTCCATCACATGCATCCACATTTCTGAGCCATGAGGAGTCAAAACATGAGTAGCTTGCTTCCCTGTAATCACAGAATGATCAATAGAGGAAATGACCGCAATGAAAGCAGTAGTTTTAATTTATTGATATGACATACATAAATCATAGATAAATCGAACCTTTCTTAGATGGTAGTTCCAGCCATACTGAGCGTCCATTTACCACAAAATTACTCAAACAAGTAGATGGGCGACTGAATGAAGAACATGATAAACAGAATACATATATACTTTATGTTGTTATATTTAGTAAAAGTTTAAAGACCAACGAATGATAAAGCACTAACCTATTGACATCCACAGGGGTAATTCGAGTCGCCGAAGCGCAATGCTGAATCACTCCACCTGGACAAAGACCTGAACCATTTTTAGCTGCAGTGGGGGTGGACCATTTCAACATTCTTGTTTCACTATTAGAACTTGGCATTTTTGCATGAAACAACGGAACATCATAATTACTGCTGGACACAGCATTTTGCTCTTCCTTCATTGGTATATTGTTGACGGTTGAAATTACCAAGTCGTGGTGTATGGTACATCTTTAAACAGAAAGGTTTCGTTAGGCAATATATGTAAGTGCTTATGTACACATACATTTTCAATTGGGATTAACCCTAACGTAAAAAGACACGAAAATATGTAATAAAAACAGAACATACATTTCAACCATTTTGTCATAAACTTGTGTTGGAGTAATCACGTGTACTTCAGCTCGAATACTAGCTGAAACTTCGTGAAGAGGTCGCGATAAGACTCTAGATACTTTGCCTTTACCCTCAGGATGCAGGGACAATAAGACAAATTCACATTCAACAATCGGTAGTAAACTACATGTAAAACCATAAAAAATCACTTGCATAAAAACAAATAGAAAACAGAAAAATGACTTTAAATTAGCTCATTACTGATCTGAAGCATTAGCTACTCGATTTTGTGAAGCCACAGCAGTCACAAAGAAATCTTCCAAGTCGTCAGCAGATACCTGCCCAAGGGCTTCTGTAGTGCATGACGTGATGCATATCACTCTACCACGATTAATTGGCTGAAATGAAACCATATTAAACTTACAATTTGAAAAAATCCTCACACCTAGATAAACATTTTGATCAGCTTTGGGTTTAAGGTAAACAATCACTCACCTTAATTAATCCTTTCCCAGCAGTTCGATGAGCTGTTCATCACAGCAGTTTGAGCAGGAGTAGGTCTAGAAAGTGCATCAATTGCCACCTTAATTCCAGAGTGAAGTCCTGCAGTTGTACCCGTCATAGCTGGTTTCATTTTAGGAGCAGGAGGTGGCCCAGCATTGGCAAACGCTTCGGATATCTTTAGAAAATGAAAAAAAAATGATTCATTTGTGCATTACTTCTTACATCCTCAAAAAAACTTGGATTGTTCGGAAAAGGAACAGAAGTAGAAATCAACGCAATACTTACATATGCAATACTTTGCTGTGTCAAAGTTTGAGAAACTTTTCCGGTAGCAGGATTAGTGAAAGTAGGATCCCATCCATTAAGCCATATTGTAGATCCAACTCCAGTCTGGCACATTAAAATTCGTATGAGTCTCTCATCGGCAAAAACGTCAAACACGATCCTTGCATATTCAACGACATTTTCAACAGCGCAGCTCCAAAGGGTTTTCATGACGGGCGGAACAAATGAAGCAAAGTTGTATGGATTATTCTGTCGGTCTTCTCTACCCCGAAGACGTGATGTCCCTGACAATCCCAAATCTATCTCCATTGGGATTCCGCAAGGCTCTTGTAGCGTCTGAGAATGGTCCATTATAAAAACGGTTTTTGACGCCAGCGACGTCATTTTGCTTTGTGAAAATAATATAGTCACTTGGAAAACACTGATTTTAGTACTTTCACTTTACATTCAACGTTATTATCAGGTTTCTCAATATTCTACAAACAATGACTATCAATTGCCTTCGTCAGTGTCAACTATTCATCACGTGTGTTGCTACCTTCATTTTGATCTCATCATATTTGGGAATCATTTGATAGAGTTCATACGCCACATTTTTAAATTACGAGTTTGACATTTGAATTGAAATTCATAAATCTAGCAAGTCA
>JAHZMX010002105.1:0-12533 GCA_027743895.1 Seira musarum | reverse complement strand
CAGGTGGTCTGAACATGTTTCCATTGTTGAATAGATGACCCCCGATGGTAATCGGTCTAATGTTTTCCACATGTGGTTTATTCATTGTGTGAGGTGGTGGTGGAGTAGGCTGGAATTTGATTGGCGGTCCCGTGTAATGTGGGCTCGTATCTTCTTCCGGGGGTATTACATTGTTCTTGTCATCTTCATCCTCATCATCTTCATAATATTCCGACTCTTCTACATAGGTTGATTCACGATGTCCATTACTGTTACTGTTTGGATTCACCGTGACAGTATTTGAGTCTTGAGTTGCCTGATCATTCTTCCCCTTTCCATCTTCAAAGTTCATTACGGATGGATTTAGTGTTGTCCTTTCACCGCTTTCTCTGTTCGGACTAAATGTGGTGGTAATGATTGATGGGTTATCCGTCGTGAATTCTTTGGGTATTAAGACAATTGGATCATTGACCTTGTTCTCATTATTATTCTTCTCGGCATTTGGATTCAGGGGGATAGTTTTCACGTGTGGATTGAATGCATTGGCTTGAAATTCAAGTTCGGGTCGTTTTTCAAGTGGAGGTGGTAGCATGGTTCTGGTTGGCTCTCTACTGCTGTTTGGAACAAATGGAAGACGTCCAGGTCCACCACCCAAAGGATGATTTGGTGGATGAGGTCTTGGTTGCTGCGGCCGTCGGAAAAAGTTTGTAAGCATTTCCAGTGGTCCAGGTCGTCTTGAGTGAGGAGGTGGTGGTGGTGTATTTTGCATGACAAAGTGAGTGTTTTGCTTTCCCTCTGCAGAATTTTTGATGCCACTCTGAACAGCGGGTGCATACTCTTGGTTATTCTTGGAAGGTATTGCTGGCGGTATTTCCAGATATCCATCATCTTCATATTCTGATCCATACTCTTCCGAATATAATTCAGCATCCCCATCATAGTCATCTCCTTTCTTGTTTTTGTTTTCATCTGTCGGCGCAGGGGTTGTTGTTGTTTTCTCTCGGGATGATTTTATTGAAGATTCTGCGACCAGTAATTTTGTTTTTTCGGATGATCCCAACTCTTCATCTGATAGTCCTGCAAGGATATCATGCACGATCGTGTTGGGCTTTTTCGTGTGACTTGGGAGCTTATGGATTTCCTGATTCTTCATTTTAAGTTGATCCATACTATCCTCGTCGTCGTAAAATGACGCCATTCCAGACTGGGGTGCTGGTCGTCTAGTCGTTGCGGTGGCTGGTCTAGCCAAATTACTGCTAATTAGATCCTTGGTTGGATCTGGTCTCAATCTATTTCCAATCGGAGGAAGGTCTTCTGGTCCTGGTCTAAATGTAGTTGGTCGCATAATATCACCTCTAAAAGTAGTTGGATTTTGAGGTTCTTCCGACGTAGTGCCCATTTTGCTGTGGAAAGTTACATCAAATCTAGGTCTATATGTGGTGGGACCAGGTAATTTAGTAATCTCGTTTTCTGTAGTACTCGTTGAGAAAGCGTTATTCGGAAGGGTAAGAGTTATGCCCTCTACATCATTATTCGACATGACATTGTTGTTGCCCCCAGTATGCAAAGTGAAATTACGGAAATGAACTGGCCTGAGATCAGGTCTTCTTGTGGTCGAACTCAATCTGTACCTGTTAACTAGTGCAGATAAATTCCGTCTATGATCATCAAAAGGCGACTTAATAACCTGTTGATTGACTGGGTCAATTATCGTATCCCTGTCTTCCGAACCACTGTAATATTGAGCAAAGTCACCCTGTCCAGTGCTGAAATAGTGATCAGCATCAATCGGGGGTTTGTGAACCGGATGATGATTTGGATGCACGGTTTTTGTTGAATTGCTTTCGGAGCTTGCAGCACCAATCGACAATTCATCCTCAAATTCATCGTCATCATATTCTGATGATTCGCCTAAATCATCGTCGTCATTCAAATGCAGATCGTGTGGCCTTTGTGTTGTGCTTGGTGTGCTAGACATCCTCTGGGGCAAATAGAGATTCGGTCGAATAGTTCCATTCAAAGATGAGGTTGAGTCGTTGGAATATTTATTCTTGAAATCATTTAGTAAGTCTTGAAGATCATTGACTGTTGGACTAACCAACCAACTGTCAATAAGAGTTTCCGTCAAATCTCCCTTGGAAGTTTGATTATTTCGCAGACGAGGGGTTGGTGTTGTTGTTGTGACATAAGTTGGGCGCAATCTTGTTCTCCAAGTGACAAACCGAGGCGGAGATGGGGTCGTTGTAGGTTCGCCATAAGTTGTGGTTGGGGATGGGGTCGTTGTTGTACTAAATCTTCGAATAAACAATTTTGCAATCGTGGCTCGGTTCGTACTCTGACTTGGACTCGCGGCTGGAGTTGTCGCCGTTGTCGTTGATCTTCTGTAGTATGGAGCTGTTGGTCTCGTAGGAATTTCCTTGATTATTAATTTTGGGTACTCTGTTGTCACTCGTGTGTCGCCTCCGCCTAACACAGATTCTCCTACCTCTTGTTCATTTGGTGGTGGGGGAGGAGGAGTTGTGGTAGTGCTCATCTGTGGCTCCATTTCTTCTTGTTGGATTATATATACTGTGGATGGTCTTTGGCGATGAGGAGGTATATGAGGAGATGGAGGGAATGACAACGGAGGAGGTTGTGGAACGTCGTGCTCTTCTGGAAGAGACGGCAAATTCGAACTGGATATTTCATTTTCCATTTGTTGAACCTCCGGACGTTTCACATGGCTTTGGTCCTCAAAATAAGAGTAGCTCATCGGTGCGTCAGAGTGTAGAGGGGGCCAAGTTGGTTTTTTAGTTGGATTCATTTTAGTGAATTCATGTTTAAATGGATTTTCAGACGACTCCTCGCGACTTAAATCGTCCTCATTGTGACCGAATTGGTTGGAAGGCTGACCAGCAATACCAGTTGTTGGACGTGGCGCTGGAGCATTTTGAATAGGATACTGAGCAGGACGATTTTCGGTGCTTCCAAGTGGACGGAACGGACCTTCTCCGGCATTGTGTGGATGAAAACCAATTTCAGGCTTTCTCCGATCATTGTCGTAGTTGTTACTCTTGATAGTTATTTTGGTTGGCAGGCCGAATGCCAAAGATATCTTTGAATATGTTTTCCTCGCTTGCTTCTGCTTCCAAGTTTGGATTTCGATGAGGTACCTGCGGAGGTGATGGATAAGGATTGATCATTTCTGGTGGTGACATATGAATTGCAGGTGGTCGAGGAAGATTAGGTGGAGGACGTCGGCCAGAGTTTTCTTTGCTATAAGGTCCAATTCCACTTTCAGATTGGACTGGACCTGGCGGCTTCATATGAAGAATTTCCTTCAGATTGTCTGAATGGGTGTAGTGGTTTTGGCATGAACGGTCGTTTTAGTGCGTTCAACAACACCTCTGAGTTTGTAGGATGTCTCAGATTGCCTCCGTGTTCAAGACGAATTCGATGTGGAAGTATGATGCCCTCCGTTGGGGGCACAGGCCTCAAAATCGGAATCTCCTGTGCTGGTTTTCTGGGAGGTAAATCTTGAATGTCATTGATATCAATAAATTCTGGGCGAGAATTGTCGTTATTATTTGGCCTTGTTCCTGGTCTTTCCCCTGAAGATCGATAAGGTGGTGGGGGTCTGAGTGGAATGATTGGACCTGGTTTGGGCGATCCTTCATAAGCTGGTTTGCCATTCAAAATATTCTGGATTGGCCGAAGGATAAATTCTGTTTTACCCTCTGCCGGCAAGTCAGATGCCGAGTGATGGTGTACGTCCAAAGGTGGTCCATTTATTACTCGGAGGTTTGGATCATTTAAAATATATTCTCCATTTTTGTGCAAATTAGCTTCGCTCAAGGAATAAATATTTGGAATGCGATCATTTGGCGGCTGAAAATTATGAACCCTAGGAGGAGCGTTCCCATCTATATCCCTGTATGGAGCAGATGGATGTCCCCTTCCGGGTGGATACCGATCGCGATCCCGTTCCAAGCTAACTGGTCTACTATTTGGATCCTTTGCGTGAGATGTAACTGGCCGCCTTGGAATTCTGTCATCCATCTCTTCTCCCCCGACGTTCCTCACTGGAATATAGATTGGATCAGAATGTTGAATATGAGGCCTGTCTCTGTCATCATTGTTTTGTGGATGTCTATATAAAATTGGTCGACCATTTCCACTTGGCCCCGATGACTGTCCTGAAGATGTATCATTTCTGGCCAAAGGAATCAGTGATCCTTTCATGAGAGACCCAGCCATTGAATTGAACCAAGGGCTGAGTTTTGTGAGAGAGGATGCTCCAAGACCACCCAAACCTATGGCTCCTAGTTTCAGCAAAGGTTTCCAATCGAAACCTCCCGATGAAGAAGCCACAGGACCCGAACCTGGAGCGGGATGAATACCGGGTCCAATTACTGGGAATGTTATGCTGCTCTTACTTGGCTTTGGAGATTTCAAATACAAATCATCATTTGGCTTTTCTTCACTCTCACTAGAAACTTCATCCGCTTCTTGCTCACTGTTATCCTTCTTTTCGCTGTTATTTTCGCTTTCGTCAGACACAGAGTCAATACCTCCACCCAAATCAAGGCTAGGTACTTTGAGCGAATACACTTTTGTTGAGGTTTCTCCTGATTCCTGTTCCTTTGACGTAATTTCAGCTCCATAAATTGGTCTTTTGGTTTTCTTTCTTTTATCCGGACGCCTACTTGTGGTGTATCGCGTCTTTGGAGGAAATGCAGGTACAGGTGATTCAGTCATTTTTGTAAATCCTTCTGTGTCACCCTCTTCGATTTCTTCACCGTCTGGATCTGGGTTTGTGGTGTGGTCCTCTTCCCTGTAATCCGTTTCAGTTTCGATATATCCGCTTCCTCCTCCACTCCCTTCATTTTCGATAACCTCTTCGACAAAGAGCGGGCTTTCTCCGCTTCCAGAACCTGATCCATCCTGAAGTAGATCATCATCGGATAGTAAATTATGTATTTTCATGTCGCCGCCGTCCTCCCCGCCTGTACCATTAACCCTCACAGTTGCAAATCCAGGGGGTCGAATTTTAGCGACAGTGCTAATTTTAAAAGAAAGCGATGGACTTTTAATGGGAACCGGGACCAAGACCTTTGTTGGGATAACGAACGAATCAAATGTTGTATGAATATTATAAATTTTTGGTGGTGGTATGTCCTCTTCGACTTCTTCCTTTTCATAATCTGTCCAATGACCATCTGCCAAACTAGAAACAAGATTCAGAATATGCTCACTTGGATTTTTAAATACCGGAGTAATGGGGTCAAAAACTATTGTTCCAGTTCGTTTTGCCAAAACAGAAGTAGTGTAAGGTAATCTGTCGCCCATCAACAAGCTAGAGTACACATCTTTGTCGTCAAACTTCATATCTTCATATGAATACTCCGAGACATCAACAGGCATGTCAATAATAGTTGACTTTTCTGGTGGCGGACCAATATCTGGAAACAAGTCCAATCCAGTAGAAAACGGATTAAAGGGCCGCTTTGTCTTTGGTTTCATTGTTGTGAGTGGTTGCATTGGAGAAGATGTAATCTCTTCCAATGGCGGCGTTGGAAGATGAGTGATTGGTAGTACCGAATTGCTGTCATCAAATCCAACGGCGAAATCATGTAGTTCGTCGCTGAGCACAGCGGCAGGATGGTCAAAATGTACGGGCTCAACATATCCAACACCAGACACTCCTAATGTTTTGGAAGCGGTCAGTACTGATTCGGGGGAAAGTATTTGAACAGTGCTGTAAATTGGTTGTTGAGTTGGAGATGCCGACAATGCAGACGTAGGACTCTCCTCACTGCCTTGAGCTTGGTCCGTTAAGACATTGACAATATGACTGATTTCATCCTTAACCTCATCAAAATGTTCTTCAGAAGAGGCACTCGACACCTGGATTTCAGCTTGGACAGGATTGTCCTTGTTCGTGGCAACCTCGACTCCGTCGATACTATTAACCGTTGTTCCATCTACCTCCATTGCTAATTCATCGTTATCTTTAGGCCAATGCGGATGTGAAAATGATTGTGTAACTAAAGTGCCTGGTCTTTCAGTCGCCTCTAGAGTTTTTGCTGGTGTGACTTCTCGTACAGAAGATGTGATATCAATCATTGTGGAATGTTTAGACAAATATGAGCTTTTCAAAGCATCCAAATAATAAGCATCGAAAGACGTTGACAATGCCTCCGTAACAACTTTAGATACAATTTCCGTTCTCGAGTGGACTGAAGCTTTTGTTCTTGTTCCATCTGCCAATACTGTTGTAAAATACGTGAATGTCGTGTAGTACGTTTTTGTTGCATAAATCATTATCGGTTCAAGAGTTTGAGGCTGTATCATTTCAACTGTTATGGAAGGTTTCAAAGTAGTAACGGATACGGGGTCTTGGTACTCTGGGGATCTTGTTGGGAGTAACGTTGAAGGTGATCGCATGGTAATATAACTTGACCTTTCCAAAGCCGGAGGTGAATCAGCCCATCCTGTGAATGCCGGCTGAGCAGTCATTTTTATTTTTAAAAGTGTTGGATCCGGTTCAATTCTTTCCGTTGAATCGATCACGGGCACTTTTTCCGTCACAACTTCGGATGAAATACTAGTGCTACTTCGTATGATCAACTGACCAGCATCGTCCATCTCAGTGAAGAGATGGGTGAAAGTTGTTAAGTAGGTTTTTGTGATTTCATCCATCGACACGAGACCCGTCGGCAGGATAGGTGTATTCAGAGGCCCTTGACTTGTTGGAGGCGCTAGAGCTTCCGTTATTACAACTTGCGTAATTACCTCTTTTGTGGTGACCACCTCCGAGGCGGCATCCGAAAGTAACATCGTCTTTGAAAAGGTATACGTTGTGAAATAAGTCTCCGTTTCATATACTTTCGATCCTGTTACCATCAAGTCTAGAATTGTGGGACTCATGTAAATGGGAAGAGTGACTACGTTCGTTACTGTTTCTTTGCTCGTCAAAATTACTGGGACTGTATCCACTTTGAAAGTGTTGAGGTAAACGTATGTTGTGGTGAGGGTATCAATAAAATAACTGGAGGAGCCTGTGAATGACGCTAAAAGCTCTGGGGGGAGGCTGAGTGAGCTGCTTGGTTCCGCTTTCACAGTGGGTGTGTATTCTATTGAAGGCCTGTATTTTTGCGTCATCACATTTGAGATGGTCTACGAAAATAATTGTTAAAGTAATATTTAATTGGCTGAGTGAGCTGCTTGGTTCCGCTTTCACAGTGGGTGTGTATTCTATTGAAGGCCTGTATTTTTGCGTCATCACATTTGAGATGGTCTACGAAAATAATTGTTAAAGTAAAATTTAATAAAAAAATATTAATCCTTGATATCAAACAAGAGAAAGTGCAAAATATGTTTTCTAAAAACATTATCATTGGCACAAGTTTGAAAATAAAATTAAATCTCATTAACAATTCGTCCTGGTTTTGTATTAAAAGTATTAATAAACCTCTCACCTCTTCTCGACTTTTCACAATTGTATTCGAATGTCTGAGAACCGTGGTAAGGTATGTGAATGTTGTCAGCATAGTCTTTGTCACCTAATTTGTATAGAGAATTTAAGACATCGTTAGATACAGAAGCGTACTAAAGATCACAATTCATGTGGGCCAATTTTATACAAAGAGTTACTATTTATGAATTCAAAAATCTTACCATGTCTGGCGTATGTGAGCGCACGATTGAGTGTAGAAGATGACTAATGGCATTATTTAACTGTTAATATATATTTTTATTTCATTTTTAGAAACATTATTTAAAGTGCTTCAGTAATAGATTTATTAGGGATTATTTGTTGTGCTAATTACCGGCTTGCCAGGAGATTCTATGAGATGAAATTGTCTGGACACGGTGTGCGGAGGAAGCGTAATTGGACGATTACTTACCCTATGTGGTAAAATTGGAGTTTGCTCAAACCCTGCTATATGAGCTGTTTTGTGACCTGCGCATGAATTCAACGCAACGTGTGTTTAAGATTTATAAAACAAGAACAAGGCCGCTCAAGATAATTTTTAATCATATTTTCTGCATTTTACCTCTCACAATAACCCCAACCCCGTTGCTCATGACTTTTGTATAAAAATCTCTTCCATTTTGGATGAAGAGACGACCCCCTGATACTCTTTGTTCTGGGACGACACTTTCGTTTTCGTCGTCATCCAGTGACTGAAAACTTCTTATAACTTCCCCTCTTCCTATTTCTATGCTACCGCCAATAATGTCCCCTCCTCCACCTTCGTCTTCATCTTGAAAAAATCCATTAAAATTCCAATTTCAAAGTTTCTTTCCTTGTTTAATGTCATTTTTACAACTATATATCGCGCTTTGAAATGTGTTACGTACTTATGTATACAACATAATGGAATTTGAAAGTTTGACAGAAGAAGAAAATCAGTTTGATTACCTGAAAACTGCATCGTGTAATTTTAAAGGTAGGAAGAGCTTATGGGATTTGAGCTTCAGGATCAATATATTTGGTGCACATATATTGGGATAATATAGAAATAATCATATTTTCAAAAGATGAATGACAGATGTTTGGAAGAAGTCACACAAAAAAATGAAAAGATGAAGATGATTTGTTGATAAAGTTGGTTTCATGACTGTTAGTGAATTGTGAACAATAAAAAGCAACTTCTTGTGTTGTATGGATGAAAAGCACTATTTTACATGCATTTTTCGGGGAATTTGGTGGTGAAATTATGTAGGGTAAAGCTTATTTTATTTCAAAAACAGTTTAATAGATGAAGAAAGCAAATTATTTTGCATGATAAAAAATGTTTTATGAACCTTCATTGTTCGCATGTAAAGAAAGCAAAGAAGTTTCAAGAAAAGTATTCATTCTTTATTTATTTTGAAAGAGAAAAAGATAGAGCATGGAAGAAGAAGAGGTTTTATGATTGTTTGGCACAAAACGTACTTTTTATCTTTATTTTTCATACACATAACACATCATTCATACTCCAATCACTTCATGAAATTTACATTATAAATCAGTATGTATAAGCACAAAATCTTTTTCGACACTCACTCCGTCTTAAATTGCATAGAAATTCTTAGATATATTTATACCGAATACAATTCAAATTTTTTAACGATATTTACATTCATCTCCACTAAATAAAGAACAAAAAAATTGAAGCACGTTTAAGTAACCACCAAAATCGTACCTAATCCTAAAGTTTAAAAATACACTTGTCCGAAACAATAATTACATATAAAACGTATTTTTCATTTAAGTATTTCATTAATATCTAAATGTTAATATTCTAAAAAATATGGCGAGTATGCATTACTTCTCATCGCATTACTTCAGCGTTATCAAAAAATTTTATTTTGCAAGGAAATAATGATTTCGATCCGATTAAAATATTAACCACATTCAATTCACAGAAATTGTTGACAGCTCTGGAGCTACTTTTAGTTAAGATTTCAAGTGAAAATATTTTTAGTCATTCCATCTCATAAAAATGCATCAATTAAAACAAAAAATAAAAATAAAGTTAAAACATTTTAAAATGTCTGCTTAGCCTATTCCTACTAAAAACACTATTACTCTCCTAAAATATACAAAGACCAAATTAACCTACAATATTTTGAACGTTTCGAGTTTTAATGGCTGTATCATTTTAAGTAGTTTTCTTTTTACATGAAAAATGAAAACATGTTTCATTAATTAATCAAGACGTATTGATTTACATGCAGCTAGCTAACAAACAGTGTAAGTATTATGGGTGACAACTACGACACACCAAATCATTATTATTAATTATTTTTCAATTCTCTCGCGAAATTTTAATTGTATTGTTCTATTTCAACGTATTTTGTACAAATCGAAAAATGTATTAGTTATCTCATACTAGCTACCTACATAATATTCGTATTTGCATGAACTCTTTTAATTTTCTATGGATTTGACCCTTTTTGTTAAAAGTTCAGTAAACGCGTTAGGTCAGATTTTCTTTAAAACTTTTCGTCATTTCGTTTCAAGTTTAAAATCATGCACATGCAAAAAATAATCATGCAGGAAGTAAGCTTGATTGCGAAAGTGAAAGCATGCAAATGTTATTCGTAAATGTAGAGAAATGGCTTGTGTATTTCATTTGAAATTAGTCATTTGCGTACGTCCAGTTTCCGTTTTGGCTGCATGCTTGCATGCATCATCGTAANACATAATATTCGTATTTGCATGAACTCTTTTAATTTTCTATGGATTTGACCCTTTTTGTTAAAAGTTCAGTAAACGCGTTAGGTCAGATTTTCTTTAAAACTTTTCGTCATTTCGTTTCAAGTTTAAAATCATGCACATGCAAAAAATAATCATGCAGGAAGTAAGCTTGATTGCGAAAGTGAAAGCATGCAAATGTTATTCGTAAATGTAGAGAAATGGCTTGTGTATTTCATTTGAAATTAGTCATTTGCGTACGTCCAGTTTCCGTTTTGGCTGCATGCTTGCATGCATCATCGTAATATCCTTGTAAATTCCGGTACAATATTATTGCCTTTTAAAAAAACTTAGGTCTATTTCAACAAAAAGCTAAGATAAGTATTGATGTATAAAAAAGTACAAAAACTTTAATCTAGAAAATATCATAAACATGTTTACAGTGAAACTGAAGAGCTCTGGCTAAGATAATCTGAAATATCTCCTACGACACTATCTAAACTTTCAGTAGCTCCTCCTCCGTTACTCCTCGTGTTCGAAAGTAAATTAGTGAACGAGTCTGAGTACGAATAACTATCCTCTAGGAGGATAATATCATTATTATAATTACTACTATCTCTTCTTTGATTAGCGTCTCCACCAATATGGAAGCTATTTGAGGGCGAAAGTTCGACAAAAACTGGCTTTTCTAATTTGGACTGTCTTTCTTTCGTGTCTACGTTATCTTCGTAGTCCTGTTCATTCATAAAGTCGACAACGTCACTACTACTGCTCAAGACAAAGCTATTGGAGGATGATGGGCCTACAACAACCTCAACCCTTTTGGTTGGCTCTATTTGATTCAAGTCACTAATGCTGCTTTCTCCATATTGTTGTAGTAGATCGTTCTGAGAAACACTTCGTTTGGATCTGGACCCATCAATGGGAACAGTTTGCAAAACTGAGCTAAATTCACCAGGTTTTTTACCAGAGACATAGACTGTAATTACTGTGGATCCTGCAGGGGGACCTTCTGACTTACTAGGTTCTACTACTGGAGGAGCTGGAGTATTAGTGACCTCAATCTTAGGCTCATCCTTTTGCACATTCTCTACTNACAAAGCTATTGGAGGATGATGGGCCTACAACAACCTCAACCCTTTTGGTTGGCTCTATTTGATTCAAGTCACTAATGCTGCTTTCTCCATATTGTTGTAGTAGATCGTTCTGAGAAACACTTCGTTTGGATCTGGACCCATCAATGGGAACAGTTTGCAAAACTGAGCTAAATTCACCAGGTTTTTTACCAGAGACATAGACTGTAATTACTGTGGATCCTGCAGGGGGACCTTCTGACTTACTAGGTTCTACTACTGGAGGAGCTGGAGTATTAGTGACCTCAATCTTAGGCTCATCCTTTTGCACATTCTCTACTTTAATTTCAGGCTCTTGTTTCGGAATATCTTTCGGAATTTCAGAGTGGGTTGTATTAAATTTGGTGGAGGTGATGGAGTGATCACTGTACTAGATGTAATGTACTCTACTGCAGAGATGACCTTTGTCGACGATTCAACGATCGTTGTTTTGATTAACCGCCCATGGAGTGTTATGGGTATTACTGTGCTGGTGAAATCTGTAACTGTTGTAGTGTATGAAGTTGTTATTGTAGAGTACTGTGTGATTGGCGTGGCAGGCTCAAGGTTATTTTGGTTATTATTAAGCAAGTTAGCCATAAGTTGACCTTGAAGACCCAGTAGATTAGGGTTTAGTCCCAACAGTTGGTTCAACAGCAGATTTGTCAGTTGATTAGGATCGTTAGGATTATTGAGCAATGGGCTCAAGGGATTGGAAATTGTGCTGACGACCGGCTCTACGGAATAAACTGTGCTTGGGAGAATGTGGGAAAAGGATGTTTTCCGCCCACGAATCGTTGTGGGGGTGAAAGTGACTGTGGATGTTGGACTTTCCCTAATGAGGAATTGGGTAATCTCCGTGGTGCCAGGTCCAACTGTGGAAGTAACCTCGTCATTCTTTGCCAAAACTAGCTTGCCCTGATAATCAATCTGAGTGTATTGGAAAGGAGAAAGCACCTCTACGGAGGGACTTGGAGTTAGCACCGTTTTGTACTCTGTTGATTTGCCGTTGACTACAGGGATACTGGTTTCTTGTGGAATGAAATGTGTTACCGTAATAGTGCTAGCCTCAAATGGAGGCTCGATATTATTATTGTTATTGTAACGAGTAAGAGAATTAGTTGTTGAAGTTGTGCCCCGACCACGGGTTAGCTGCGATCCGAATCGACTACGAGTGTAAGTTGGAGCAGCCGTGGTCTGAGAATCTCTAGAATTGTAACGTGACCTAAAACGGTTTGAGCGACTCGTTGTAGTTGGAGGCTCAGTCGGCCTTG
>JAHZMX010002103.1:0-26869 GCA_027743895.1 Seira musarum | reverse complement strand
CCTCCACCTCTGGAGGATTGAATCAAGTGGGAGGAGGAGGTCGGTTCACATCTCCCCAGAAACTTGGTGAAATTCGAGTGAAAAGTGCAAGTTTAGGGAGGAATATAACCTTCCCGTTCTCTTCAAATGCAAGTTCAACTCCCACAACTGGAGCGAGTGGTATCGCCGGGATAATTCAGAGAAAGTCCGCGACACTCTCGAAATTCCTTCCGATCGACCTCCAAATCGGCTCTTCACAAAGAAGTCCACCGATGAACCTCTCCTCGACTGCGGCGGCTGGCAAACCGCCAAAGCCTAATTCACTCAATTTGAATCCCTTCATAATCCAACAAAGAATGCAAATGCAGCAGCAACACCAACAAAGGGGCCAAACAATTCAAAATTTTGGAAGGTCTATAGCATTTTCCCCAGATTCACCTCTCCCTCCTCCACCGCCTCCTCGGCTGAAGAAGAAATTGTCACCTGTCAACTCAATAGGTTCACCGACATCTCCAACAAGTCCTACTAGTCCATTCATGGCAGCACCCACTGGACCTCTGCCTCCACCTCCTGTGACACCTCTGGGAGTCTTTGAGGAACAGGAAGAGGCTAAGTATGGAGGTGAAGGAGCAATTTACGCAGAAATTGACAAGGAAAAGAAATGGGCGGATAGGAAACTGAAATCTGAACAAAGTCAAAGTCACGTGCCACAATCGGAATCTAGTCAGAATGATCGCGAAAATTCAGTGGAACTCGACAAAGAAAAGAAATGGGCGGATAGGAAACTGAAATCTGAACAAAGTCAAAGTCACGTGCCACAATCGGAATCTAGTCAGAATGATCGCGAAAATTCAGTGGAACATGATTACAGTGAACTGAATGGAACTGTAAAACCAAATCAAAGTGAAAGTGTTCCTCCAGGTCCGGAATCATGTGAAACAAGCACAAATATTGATAAGCCACAGGACTCAAGTGAAAGTGAGGTTGTGAGCAGTTGGCTGGGAAAGTACATCCAAGAGAATTCAACGACGCAATCCACAACTCTCTCCGGCAACAATCCATTTAGATCGACGACCCCCACTTACCAGTCAACAAAGACTGGNTCTTTACTCTGCTCTAAATAATTATTATTATTGTTTGTCTCATTTTCCCCCACTTACCAGTCAACAAAGACTGGACATATTTACGAGACTATTGGGGATCCCAATGCTGTGGGGGAAAATGAGACAAACAATAATAATAATTATTTAGAGCAGAGTAAAGAACAAAGTGAAATTGTGGAAGTGAAGGAATCCATAAACGATGATGATGGACTAAGTGATAACCAATCCTTCCTTTTTAAACTCGTCATCAATCCCAATCTTCCCAAGAAGGGAAGTGAGCAAGAAAAAGAGGAACCGCAAAACCAAAAAATTGAAGATGAGGAGGACAATGAAGGCGCTAGCTTTATAAGTGCAGATGAGGAAGTGCAATTGTCGCCACAAAATGATGCGGAAAATGGGGCAATCGAAGAAGCATTGAACCCCTACCTGATTCCCACAGTGATTCAAGAAATATCGTCAACATCTCCACTTCCTCCACCACCTCCACCACGACAATCTCAACCGCCAAAAGTGGAGGAGGAGGATGTAGTTCCCCCACCTCCGTTGGAGATGCCACCTCCAAAAGATGAGCTGAATACTCCTTCAAGAAATTCGAGTATTTTGAGGCGCCGCTCATGGAACTGTGATCGCGTAGATAGCCCCTCACCCAGTGAGTCGTCCTCAACGACATCCAGCTCGATTTCTAATCACAATCAAGCTTATCACAGAAGAGATAGATCATACACAGGCTTATCAGATAAGTCGAGTCGTGATCGCGACTCATTATTACTCCGCGAGTCGGACTGGATTGATGAAGGTGATTTGTCGAATGGTGTCCTGGCTGACGCAGAGAGCTCTGATGTTGCAATGCGGAGCTCTGCGGAAGATATTATTCATCTGAAAAATAATAATAAAATGCATATGAACTCATCAGCCTCGCCCCCTATGGCCCCCAATTCAAAGGGCTTTAGGAAGAGGGGATTAGTGAATTCATTCTTCGGCTCCTTCGGGAAGGGAAGTAGCTCCTCCTCGACTGGTAACAGTCCGAGGATTAAAGCAGCCGGAAAGGGAAGGAAGGATAGGGCGGTGTCCCATATCGTCGTTGGAAATCCTCAGATTCAGGTCGGGACGAAGTTAGGGAGACAAACAAGTGACTCTATTCTCTCCGCTGGAACGGTGATCTCAAGCCCAATTATCTCGAATTCTACAAGTTTCGATAGTGGTATCCCCAGTTCAAAGCCATCACAATCTGTACAATTCTCTCCGGATGTTACGGAAACGAGAATCATTTACCCGGAACACTACTCCTCCGCGGAGGAAGGTTTAGGAGGGGAGAAGTCTTCCCCACCAGAACTAAAGAGTGGTGGCGGTGTAAGTGGTTGTGGGGACGATGAATCTGTGAGTTCAAGTGAAAGTGTTGCTGGAAGTGCAAGTGGCAGCATCTCAGGTTACGAGGAGATCCTCTCAGAGCTCTCACCGAAGGAGAAGAAGAGCTTTTACGTTGCCCGCGAAATCCTCACATCCGAAAGAACGTTCGTTGATGTCCTCAATCTCCTCACAATCGATGTCCCAAAGATTCTCGCAAATGCGGGGAAGTTCCACGGTCAACCTGTTGTGCCCCCAGAGGATCTCAATACCATTCTTGGAGGACTCCCAAATCTCAAGAGGTGAGGACTATCTCAAGTCGTTGGAGAAGGATAGTGAGGATTACGAGGATACCGTGAAAGGAATAACTATAGTCAAGGATGTCGCTGAGCATGCAAATGAGGCAATTAGATTACAAGTGAATGCAGAGAAGTTACTTCATCTCCAGAATAGGTTATCTTCAGGGACCATAATACTCAAGGCTGATCGCCAGTTGCTGAAGGAGGGGGAATTGCAGAAAGTTTGTCGGAAAGAGTTACAACCTCGTTTCTTTGCTTTGGTAAATTAATAATTCATAATTTTGCTCTCCAAATCAATTTGAATTTTTAAAAATTGCAATTATTTTTTTTCTGTAGATGAACGACTGTCTCCTCTGCATGACGTACCATACCGGGACTGGATCCCCTAAAGATTTGAAGCTCCGATATGAACTCCCCCTCGCTGGGATGAGGGTACAACTGAATCCCGCTGAGGATTATCAAAACGAATTCGGTGTGATAAGCGTAACGAGGAGTTTCAATGTTGTCGCAAAGTAGGAAGGAATTTGTAATCTGACCGTTATAAACAGTTATAAACATGAACAACAATTTCAATGAAATGAATTCGTATATTTCAGGTCCTCGAAAGAACGCGATGAATGGATGAAAGCACTGAACAATGCAATCCATGATAACATTAAGAAGCGGACTTGCTCAACGCCTGACGAAGAGATGGGCTTCCAACTGGGCAAAGAAGTGAGTCCGCTTAAATTACCTAAGTCTTCAAATAGTCCAATTAAGTAAACTTGATTAATAATGAATTTGCGTTTCATCAAAGGCTCCAGTATGGGTTCACGATTCAAGGGTCACAATGTGCCAGTTATGTACCGCCGAGTTCACCCACTTCTTCAGACGCCATCACTGCCGAGCTTGTGGGAAGGTCGTTTGTGGAAACTGTTCTGGAAATCAAGCACCTTTGCAGTACCTCCAAAATGCCTCCCACAGAGTATGCGACTGCTGTTACGAGTACCTCCTAGACGGTAAATAAGCTTATTGACTTCTTCGACCAAAACCAGACCAGCTTCAATGAAAGGGTTTTTAATTTTAATTATTTTTTTCCCTTTCCAGAATTTGATAAGATGGGCGGCCTCAGTTCAAATGACTCAGATAGGGCGAGAGCTTCACTCCGCGAAAAGTTTAAGAAAGATACTCCAAATGTTTCGAAAAGAGCGTCAAAAATGAGAAACAAAGTTCCCTCAAGACTGGAGGTGAGCAGAGAATTTTTAAACAATTTTCTGTAGAGCTATGAGCAAATCTAAATTAATTTTTTTATCACTTTGCCCCAGGTAAACGCAAACAGCTCAGGTTCCAAGATAAGTGGCTACCTCCACTGGCGTGAGAAGGAGAAGAAGTCGTGGAAAAAGCGGTGGTTCGTCTTAATTGATAGAGTTCTTTATATTTACGCTGCTTCAGAAGATATCGTCGCGTTGAAGACCCTACCCCTCCTCGGCTGGAAAGTTGAAATGGACGACAGACCGGAGGAGACGGAGGAAAATCAAGCAGTATTTAAGTTAACGCATGTCGGTCATCATCCAATTCTCTTTCAAGCTGAGAGTGTAACGGCTGCTGAAAAGTGAGCAGAAGAATTTGAAAACTCAAAATTCCTTTGGACCCAAGTGCTAATTTTTATCTTATTTTTTTTCGTCAGATGGATGGCAGCTATGAATGAAGCAGTTGTGCTGTAACAGTAACTGTAACGGAAAATGATTTTTCAAAAAAACCAAAGCCGGTGTCCGCAGAATCTTGTTTTGATATATAATTTTAATTACGTCTTTAATTATTTTAATGAATGCTCTCTCATTTTAATTCCCTTCGTGGAACTGAAACTAAAGAACCGATCGAAAAATCTTTTTTGGTTTGTTTTACTCATTTCCCCCAATTAAATCCCAACAAAAATCCCCAAATAACGCGCAAATTGTTTTGAACGATCACTTTTCAGAATAAAACGAGTCCGAAACTTTTAAAAAACGAATAGAAATCGCGTTAATTTTTTTTAGTTTATAGCTCATCAATTTGTTACACTCGAAATTCCATCACATTCAAAATCAAAAATGCATATTAAATTCAAACAAAGGACGACTTCCGCTTTCCGAAATAAATAAATTTTATTCAATCTAAATTAATTATAATAAATAACAGTCTAATAAATCTCATTACATTCTTCAGGCACTGGGTCAAGATATTTGCAAACTACGCTTAACAAATCATCTTCAGCATGCTCCATGTCCTCTTTATTGTACTTCCCATTAAATAGTGTCCAAGGTACGAATTCATGAGGTGGCACAAGCTTATCCGTCCTTTTCCCAAGCTCATAATGAAGTTTGATACCTTCCTCGCCCTGAGCACAGGTTTCGATTGCGGAGTAATCTACTTCAATCTCATCCGCACATGCGGAACCCGTCCCAGGTTCATTGTGTCGTCGTTCCATGCAACAAATGAACTTGACACTGTCGTCGTACGAGAGATGCTTCAAGGCACAAGCGTGAATAATATTTGCGGCACATTCCGGAGGTCCGTGTTGACATTCAAAAGTAATTTCTCCAGTTTTCGATACTTCCGTCTGAGAGGAGGAAATTTTTATTGACCGATTGATAGTTTAAAGGTATTTTAAATGAATTAAAAAAATTACCTCTGCATTCCCGTAGGGAACAAAGTCGATAAGAAAATATTTATACATGTCCTCCTCCCATAGGGGGCATAATTTTTGTGAGATGAATTCCACGCAATCCGGACATAATGACTCGTAATACAAGTTAATTGTCAGACTCTGATTTCCCTGTCGGAAACAAATTAATTAATTTGAATCAAAAAAATCTTTAAATTTTTATGAATAAAATCGAAGTTTCACCCAATTCTACTTACCCTTTGGGCGGATGGATTCAGGGACGAGTAACTTAATCCATAGGAACCTGAAGCGAATAAAACCAACAAGAGGAACACTGCACGCGTCATTTTATTTGATTAATTGTTTCAAGTTCCCGTTTCCTGTCTATTTTTGTCCAACTCTTTGCAGCCGTAACTCGACAACTCAATTGAGGTATTGCAATCGACTATGACTTTTTTATGGATTTATGAAATTGTGTGACAGAGCCTGTTGCAGTCTAAATATTTTTTTTCATGGAACAAAGCAAAAACCTTTGTACTTGGTTTTCTTTTTGGTGTTGAGTCTGATACAAAAATGCTTTAGCTTTGTCACTTATTTTCTAGTTTACTACGCACATTTAATGTCGTTCACTTTGTGATTTCATTTGTAATGATATGATAATAAATTAAAGTTAAATATGAATCACAATCACTACAATATAATCACATCACATGTATGACTAATTCGATGTGTTTCATTTCTTGTGTATCATCACATCTGTTTTGTACTCCTATGATATTTTTATAACGTTTTTTTAGTATAAAATGTAGAAATATCTATTTTTTATACTCGAACTGATGTATACATGTCCCGAATAAAATAAGCCAAAGCCAAACCAAGTCAGGATGGGAAGAGAAGAGATGTGGGTCCATGAACTGAACTCAAAACTTGTTTTTCCTTCATTTTCATTACACCAAACAAATACAAAAATGCATTGCCAGAGAGTATCTTTGTTCAAATTGAAGTTGAAGTATTTATTGAAGTGTAAGAGTGAATTTTATATTAAATGTATTTATAATTTATCGAATTGGACTGGCCATGGAAGTAATGTTTTTCTTTGGCTTTGGGAATGAAATTATGATAATGATTTTTATGATCTATCAATAATGTTCTATATTTATTTATGAAATTCAAAGAAATCCAGTTGTGATGAGATGAGATTTTATGGAAAGAAATTAACATTAATAAGGCACAGAGAACACCTTTCGACCAATTCAGAAGAGAGATATTGCAGTTTTGAATGCTACAAAGAATATAAAGATGATTTCTATTTGCATGAAAAAGTAGTTCTTTTCTCCGGATTCCGATAGTCTTTAAACAAATTGACTCCAAATAAAGATATTCATTTGACGTTGCCGTTGAGAATAACTAAAAAATCCCGAAACTTGACAATTCCGTTTTACGTTGGACAAAATATATTCTCACAGCCAAAGCCACAACCAATCAGGATAAATGATCAGAAAGATCTTCGACCATGTACTCGTGTACACCCTCAAGCCATGTTCGAAAATTCTTTGAAGTTACTTTTAATATTTCTAATCCTGACGCTCTGCATTCATAAATTAGCTGCAAAAGCCCTAATAAGTACGAAATAAATTATTTTATTTGAAATTCAATTGTCACTACAATTGTATTTTTTATAAATCTTCTAAGGGCGCCAATGCTACTACAGAGGCACCCGCGAAGAACAATGCCTGCATGAGAGTCAAACGGAATGTGGAATAAACTCGTTCGGGGCGCCCGTCGGCTGTGTCAACGCCTCAGTATGCGGGTCAGCGGCGAACAGTGAAGATTTGAAATGCGATCAAGAAAAGGAAATGTGTTGCTGCAAGGCTAATGAACAATCGTGTAACGATTACTGGGAAGAAAACTTTGAAAGGTTGGTCTTATGCGAAGCCTTCCCAAATGCCACGGTTTGCTTGGTTGATAGTGAAGTATTCACCCAGACTGAGTGCTACTTGGCCGATAGGACTTTGGAGCAGTGTAAACCACCGTTGAAGTCCGCCTGCATTGTCGATACTTTGGGGAGGCCGAGGGGTTGTAAGCCATTTGGCGCTTGTCCGACGAGAACGTACTATTTCGACCCGCAATGTGATTACGAGGAAAATTTTTGCTGTTGCATGCCCCTCGCGGAAGTGATTTGCAATGATAGGACACAGAGTAGAGAGCTCGAATTATTGTTGAGGGAGGCGGAGGAAAAAATGAAGAAGGAGGATACTATATCCGGCACCAGATCGAGATTCCATTTTGATTACAAACAAATTATGAATTTCATTGCGATGATCTTGATTATTTATTCCGGTTTAATTTCGTGATGAGTTGATTAAGCAATAAAATAAAGCTTAATAATTTTTTAATTAAAATTATCTATCTCGGCTTTTTTGAAGGGAAATCGTTTGACCTTTCCCAAGGTTGGGAAGCATCCATTTTTCAAGAATTCGTCTCAAGATGCCCCAAAATACTTGTTTTGAACATTTATTTTCTCTGTGAAAAGGAAAATTACAAATCTCTGTATTTTCAACAAATTACGTTTGGGTAAACAATTAAGCACCCACAAGGCCCATTAGCTATGTACGTAATTGAATAGGTAAGTTTTGTTGCGGAGGAGGTTGAAGGTTACGTGATTTCTCCAATTGATTCCTTCCTTAAGATCAAGAGTCATTATATCAGTTACAATTACAAATGCAAATAAAAGCAGGATTTGACGCAAAAGCATTTCCTCCAAATCTGTGTAGAAATTCCTATTTTACGTCATTTACGAGACAAACGATGACGATCACAAAACAAAATTTATGTAATTTCGATACACAAAATAAAATGGTGTTTGCTCTTCCTGCGTCTATTTACTTTTCCTTGATTGAAGGTGACCGTGAATGTGAAACGAAGTGAGTACTAACATGATGATGCGATGGCCATGATGGCTAAAGGCTACCGGGAAAGGACGTTCTAAAAAAATGAAGCTCCACAAGGCCTTCCCAATCCCAACATACTTAGCTCATGTCTTTATAGTCAGTCAGCGACAGCGACGGTTTTCCCGGATATCAAATCATATTTTCTCTAGAATTTTCATCTGCATATGAGTTTTCATAAAAAAGGATTCGCTATAATTTAATCAATATCTCATTTGCAAAGCTTCCTGTTTGTTTACTCCAAAATAAACGCTTTGCATAACATAAGCCTTCCAGCAGCCGTATTTCCACTTCAACTTCCAAGTTCCAAGGTTGTACAATCTTCTCCAGAGACTACACAGCTTGGTTTGGCTCTATAATTGTTATAGAAAAGCTTAATTTCCCATGCATAACATAAAGTATTGTGCATGTTATGATGCGAAACGCTCGGATCTGAGTGAGAATGGAACTTGCTCGAGTTTCCATCATGTGCACATCAAACATCCAGATTTACTCTGATTGTGATTGTGAGAATTCAGCCTTGGAAAGGTAGTCGGTCGCTAGTCGTTACTCCAGAAGAGCCATGACTCTGGCACGTTTTTTATGCAAGCGAAAGCGTACCTATAAAATTCGACTGGAACTGGATGTGATATAAGCGAGCTGGATTGGATTCAATGAAATTATAAGCAAAACAGCGAAAAAGAAGTGAGCGCTGTAAGAAGAAAACAGATAAATCAATATTGTAGATTCATGAGAGAAATGCCATGGCCAAACAGAAAAAGTAAAGAAAACGAAATACTTATGTGAGTGGAAGCGCAATATGAAAAAGAAGAGGGTAATAGCAGCGAGATATACATATTACCTAACAAAACTTACGGAGAAAAATAAGAAAAAACAGAGCTGCACGCTTGGATGATTCGCAAATTAAAAATGATATTAATAATTAATTATTCATTTGCAGAATTTAATTGGATAAACTAATTAATATAAACACAAACCCAATATATTCTGAAAAATTTGCAAAATAAAATTCTTGGAAGCTTAAGACTTTTAATTTGTTGTAATTTGTAAATTGGACACGAATGAACACATCTATTGTAATTTAATTGGAAAATAGTTAACTAAAATGCCTATCTGTGCTAATTGCCAACTCTGATTTTGGAAAATGTTAAATATTTGTGGTATACATAATGCGAAATACCTGAATGGTTGATATTTTCGATTTTTAGTAAATGCCCAACTCTGTTACCGAGAAGCGATCGTTCGCTGTTCCTGCTCGCTCGTTGGCTACAAAAAATTTTTTTATGTGTTACGTAACACGTTTATTTGTGCAGAGCTACTGGCAAAACCTACTTTGAAGAGCTTACATCATCGGGAGATATAAACAAGTTGGATTCTGGACGAGCTGGAATGAAAATGTGAGAAAGAAAAACTGGAGATGAGAAAGAAGCAAAGGGAATGTATGAATTTTCCCAGAATCGAATTACTTCAATTCAATTCAGTCAGTATGGAATCGTGCTGTGTTCAGTGTCATCCAAAAATGCCGTGAAAAACCGCATTTTAAAAATTTAATTCATTCACTCCGTGCAGAATTAAATCATAAATATCATGCAACAGTGCGTGATTTGTAATTCCAATCCGGAAATCCTCTGGCCGAAGAGGTGGCAATGTTGGAAAGAAAACGGCAAGTTCTCCGAGTCGCTCTGCAAACTCCTTGGATTGCCCAAGTATTACGAATCAGATCTCCAGAAATGTGCATACTGTTCCGGGTGTCAGAAGAAGGTGTACAATATCTACTTGATTGTGAGGAAGTGGGATAAGTTGCAGGAGGATATCACGAAATTGAAGAAGGAGCTCCAAGGGAATTTTCATGACGCACTGGAGAAATGTATGCAAGCGGGCAATGGGAATGGAAAAGCTGGAGACGAAGGTGCTTCATCATCATCTTTACTCGATAAAAAGACTGTGGAAGGTACCTGGCTAATAAATTCTATTAGAAGTGTTGTTAGTGAAGTTCACTTTTGGAATGGATCAATGAATGTGAATGTTTCAGAAGATGGCGCAGAAGAAGGCAAGGTGAACTCCCTCCGGAGGAAAATTCTCAAGAGTAAGTGGAAAAGAAGACGATTTTTTAAATTCAACTTTGAAGACGAAACTAATTAATTTTTATTTCTTCTCCAGGACTGTCAAGATCTCATTTCCCAACTTTGACAAACGACTGGGACTGCAGTTGCTGCTGTGATGATTCAAAAACAACGGATTCTACAAAAAATAACAGAAAGTATTGTAATGAAAAATGCTGCAACGAATGGAACCAGAGTCAGCATCAGGACCAGGACGGTACAAAACGCTCGTTCCATTCAGGTTCTGAGTCAGGATCGGATTATTCCTCTGGAGGAGAGGATGAGGATCATGATCATTGTAACTGCAATCTTTGTTGTTCTTCTCCGGGCGACAAAAATAAGAAGGAATCTTACCCCGCTGAAAAATATTGCGACGATTGTCCCATTTGTAAGGAAGAGGAAGAGGAAAGGAAGAATAAAAAATGCGTGGGTGGTAGTGGTGGTGGTGGGGAGAAGGGAGACACATCCACGAAGAAGAAAGATCTGAATCTCAAGGGTATTTTGAGTGGAGAAAAGAAGTTGAAATCAAAATCACCATCACCTCCTCCACTTCCCCCTCCAGCCACTAAACCCAAACTTCCGTCAACTTTAGGGGGAAAAAAGTCAACTTCAACTTCCGCTTTGCAAAGGGCGAAGAAAGTGAAGAAGGATAAAGAGAGCGACTTGAAGAGTGAAGTCATTTGCATGCCCACAGACAATTGCATGAGTGGGGATGGTGATGAAAGTAATGCTTCTAGTGGGAATAACGGGATCCTCTCGATTCAGAAGAATTCGAAATCAAAGGATCCTGGAGGGAAAAAGAAGGACGTGTCAATTTCAAACATGTTGATGAATGGAGGAAAGTTCTTTTCCGATTTAAAGAGTTCCACTACTCCTGCAAGCAAAGGAAAATCTCGATTTAAGTTGCATGAGGACATTCTAATTAATTATACAGAGAAGCGGTTCCGCTGTCACAAATCCAATTGCATTGTGTCCTTTGCGACTCCTGAAGAACTTGATATTCATACCAAGCGACATCATGAAGGTATTTTTTTAAACTTGTTTCCTCCAGAATCAATCAATTCACAATCACAACTTTAATTCTGTTGCAGGAATAAAGTGTCCCTTCGTCTGCAAAGATTGTGGAAAGGCGTTCCAAAGACGACGCGACCTGGAGACACATGCGCTCAAGCATGCAGGTAATCAATCACGAAGAAAATAAAAAAATCGGAATTGGAGAAGCGGTTCCGCTGTCACAAATCCAATTGCATTGTGTCCTTTGCGACCCCTGAAGAACTTGATATTCATACCAAGCGACATCATGAAGGTATTTTTTAAAAATTGTTTTCTCCAGAATCAATCAATTCACAATCAAAACTTTAATTCTGATTCAGGAGTGAAGTGTCCCTTCGTCTGCAAAGATTGTGGAAAAGCGTTCCAAAGACGACGCGACCTGGAGACACATGCGCTCAAGCATGCAGGTAATCAATCACGAAGAAAATAAAAAAATCGGAATGTGAAAAGGTAAAAAATATTCGCAATTAAAATTTCAGGGAAATTTGCATTCACTTGTCAAATATGTGGACGGGGTTTCGGGACCAAAGCCAACTTTGACATGCATATGAAAACGAAGCACTCGGAAAAAGCGAGAAAATTTAAATGCTCCTTTTGTGACAAAGCATTCCTTTGCGAGTCGAAATTGAAGACGCATTTGACAATCCACACGAAAGAGTATCCCTTCTCGTGCATGATTTGTGGAAAGGGTAAAGTATTTTAATTATTAATTTAAAGAATTCAGGATGATTAATAGAAATGGTTTATTTTAATTTTAAGGTTTTTCTGCAAAAACGTTTTTGAATATTCACATGAACAAACATTCAAATCCGAGTCCATACAAATGCGATCTCTGTCCGAAGACATTCACCTCCCCAAGGAATCTCCGAATTCACCAGTACACGCATGATCAGACTCATCCGTTCAGGTGCTCGGAATGCGGAGCTGGACAACCCTCTGAAACTACTTTGAAGCAACACATGCTGAAGCACGAAGAGGAGAAGAGTCATGTTTGCCACGTGTGTAACAGCAAGTTCCAGTTCCCTTCAAGTTTGAAGAAACACCTGAAAATTCATGATGGTGATATGCGGTTCGTTTGCGAATTTTGCAATAAGGTACGAAATCAAAAAGGTATTTATCATGAGCATTTTTAAAACATTTCAATAAAAAAAATTTTTTCATACATTTCCAGAACTTCATTGATAAGTACAAACTAACGCGACATGTTCGAACTCATTCTGGCGAAAAACCGTACGAGTGTGCAATTTGCAAAAAACGTTTCGCCGCGAAGGACTACCTGAACACCCACATGAAAAAACATAATCACAATAATAACCGAGGATCAAAACGAGTACCGGACTCGATACCCTCCTCAACGATTTCAAATGCTTCCGACGAGTCCTTCAACAGCTTCACTTATTCCACAAATAGCAGCCAGACATCTCAATCTCTATCACAATCACACTTGAACCCTGCAACAGAGATACCACCAGTTCCGGTATCATCTTCGTCTTCCGTCTACATCCCCCCTCCTCAGGCACCTCCTGCTCCAGCAAGCTCTATTCCCACAATGGTGTCCTTACCCGAGGATGACCATCCCACACAGGTGGATGAACTTACGGCGACAATCCAATTGGAAAACTTATCTTCAGAGCAACTTCTCATGATGGATCAGGATAATGATGATGTAGTGGAATCTAGTCAATATGATTCTCAAAACGCGACGAGTAGCGATGACGTAGCGCACCTCATGGACTTCACACCTAATTCATTGCTAACCCCTATTTTTCAAACTACTGAACAACTTGAAATGATGAATGGCGATTTTTGTGAGCTTTCATTTCAGAATTTGTAAAAAATGTGATTTTCAAATTTCAACAAAAAATATTATATTTTTAGCTTTTCATGTTTTTATTTGAATCAAACAATCAACGTTTTATCATATCATAATACACATGTTAAGCAATTTTTTATGATTATGAATTATGATGATGACTTTCTTTTTATATATTTTTTTATAAATTACTACAAAAAAAAATTCAACCAATAACAATTAAATGTGTCCTACAAATTACAATCATAATGTACCTCTGTATATGTATGTTCTAGTAGTTTCAATAAATGAGCAATTTACCAGAACCATTTACTACGTACGACGAATAAGCTACTTCAATTCAATTCAATCATGTCAGTAGCAAAATGTAAAACAGTGAGACGAGAAGACAGACCACCTCTCGTTTTTTTAAGTCGCGTGAATAGTGAATATTTAGATAGCTTAAATTTATGCTTTGTCTGAACAAAATGCCACAATGAATTCACTTTGGAAGGAAGCAGTCACATATTTTAAAAAGCTGTTCTGTGTTTAGAGCCGCTCATGATGACGGCATTTAGTGATAGATATTATGATTACGATTAAATAGACTAAATTGAATTTTGACTTATGCTTCATGCACTAGATTTAAATCGACGAGTTTCAATCTCCATCAACTGTTTCGTATTCAATTCGATGACCCATAAAACTACCGATGGTTTGATGTCAAATGGGCGCAACTTGATGTGCTGGTGAAGAGAGCAATTAAAATGTTTTAATTTAATTTTCATTGGAACGACAATAAATTGTTTAGTTATGTAGCTTGGCTTACTTGTTTTGGGTAGCTGAATACCCTCCAAATCTTCGATAATGACTTGATGCTCTCGATCCTGAAATAAGTATCTTATCAGCAAACTCTTCTCTTCCGCTGGTGCGGGATCATAAAAGCCGGGCAAGTTGGCTTTAGTGCTATCATGTAAATCTAATCTAGAGTCTCTGACTAGACACTGAACTGGTATTGTCACATCCAAAACCTCCGAGTCTGTTACGGATGGACCACCCTGCGAAGTCGAGGTGGAAGATGATGACTGAGAGGCTCCTTGGAGTAGGACACCGTATGAAGCTAACATGATAACCAGGCCGTGTCGTGCTTTTTCTTCGTTTACGATCTTAACGTACGTTTCCCGCATCAGACTGACAGCCGCTGCTGCTTCAGCTCTCTTCTCAGCGACCCTGGAATATAAAAAAAATGCGTGAAGGATGCCTACTTATCTAAAATTCTATGAAAAAATCTTTTGAGTTGCACTTACTGTTCTCTATAAGCAGCTTTCTGTTTCTCCTTTTCTGCCTTTTTCTTTTCTTGTTCGTAAGGTTCCAGGAAATAGTTTATTCACTAGAGTCCACAAAATCAGAGGAGCGATTGTTCCATAGAAAATGGGAGGAGGCAGGATTTGATCACTTAACTGAATTGGAAAAATGTATGCTTGGTTTCCCCTCTGAAGCCTAATTTTAAAGAAACCGATCCATTAGAATTACGTAATTTTATGATTCAGTAAAATAATCATCACTTTAAAACTTCTTACGCACTTCAGTCTGAGCATGACACCAATTGGAACGCCTACGCACATTGTGGCACTCAGGTTTGTGACTTGGGAATACCTTTTATCTATTCCGTACTCCATCATGGCACCAAATGTTCCGGCTCTAAAAAGAAGAAGAATCAATTTACTTTACAACATGATTTCACTTTTGATTGACTACTTAATTTAAAGTTGTCAAAAACAATTGTACTTACTTTACTGCACCACGTATTTTTACATTATTTTCGAACTTGTAAAAGCAGCTACCACTAGCGAAGGAATGAGGAATTCCAAAATACAAAGCCGCCGTGAATCGGTAATTCTGACCCATTCTAAAATGGATAGAGGAAATTCAAGTCAATTACAATTATAAACCACAAGAACTTAACACACTATTTAAATCAAGAGCAATGATAGAGTACCTTGTGTAACTAGATTGTAGGCCGCTCATCATTCCTGCTCGATATACAACATTCAACGTAGAAAATGGGTCTAACGGTTTGAAAACGCCTGCTGTAAACAACGGCCGGAACCCATGCTCTGTGGAATGCCCTGTGACATTGATACTCGAGATAGCACCTGTGCTGAAAATGGGAGCTGAACCCTTCACACCAAAGTCCATTCCATTCGTGTTGCCACCAACCTCGATCTCACCAAATGAGCTTTGGCTGTTGAAAGAAATTAATTGACTTTGTCGTTACAGCTTGAAATTTTAAGGAAAGGCCGACAGAATGAGAAAGTAGTTTTCTTTCAATTACCCAAGAACGCGCCTAAGACCGCACATGATTTGCCCCTTGCCACGACCATTTTCGGCTGAAACATTTCCAGACATTGTACAGGTATCCCGTGAGGTAAATGGAGCTTCTATGGATTGTGCAAAATGGAATCCTGTCAGTTCCAGATACGGAGGTGCTGCACAAAATAAAATTAATCAGAGTTAATGCTAAAGCTTAAGGAATGAATGAAGCGTCATAATTTTACAGTTACAGTCGTGTCATACCATCATAATACATCATTTCTTCATCCTCCTCGGTTAATTCATACGGTGAGAATAGTTCAGACATGTTAATATTTACAGTTACTGAACCCCTCGGATTTGTCAATCTTTCCAGTCTTCTTTCCTCCTTTTCCCTAAAACGTAAAGGAATTTAAATTTGCAGAAGAGTTCTCAACCGATCGTTAATTACCTAGCGTATATCCCAAGAACAATTTTTACCTTTGAATCCTCTCATAGTCTTCCCTAATTTCTTGAGGACTTCTAAATCTGGTAACGACAGCTAATTCCTTCTCATCCTTTATCCCTTTCATTCCTAATGTATCGTATATAGCTCGCCGGTGGGGATCAGTGAGAACTGAAATGCAATGAAGACCGACCATCAAATATAAATTTTTCCGACATTTCACAATTTCGATTACTTTATCATTTTATCTTACTTTCATGTGCGGTTTTCGCTTTCTCAAAAAGTTGTCGGGCATACTGTTGCTTCTCCGGATCCCTACACTTGTCTGGATGATAAATACGTGATAGTTTCCTATATTGATTCGTAATTTCATCGATGGATGCCTATAATCAAATTAAAAAGATTTAAGTCAAATTGTTCGTTATTCTCGCCGTCTTTTCGGATAATTAAATCGGCTAATTAATTGAGCTCACCTTCCTCGACACATTCAAAAACGTGTACAAATCATCCTCATTAGGATCATGGGTAAAGTTAGTTCGGAAATCCCCATCTCCATCTTCTTCTTCCTCATGGGAGGTGTTCGTCAAATTAAAAATGTCGTTAGACTCCATAATTTAAAGAGACAACAGTTATCTTCGAAAACGTGAGACTATAATTGGAGAGGAACTTCCTCGAGGCATAACCCAAACACAAACACAGCTAACGATAAACGACGCACCGTTAAAAAGCTCTTACGTATTCAAATCAGTTTATTTAGCGTTAAGTAAAATGAAAATATCCAACTTAAAACTATGAATTTACTTTGCCCTAAATAATTTGTATTTATAAGTTATATAAAATCTAGAAATGTAAATGCCGAAATAATTTAAATGTGATGTTTGTTTATTGAACCTCGTGACAAAAAATATGTCTTGAACATCTCAAAAAATCACGCATTGCATCATATCGACTTATTTTCGGCTCATCATCAGATCAGCAAAAGCAGAAGATGATCATCGGTTGGAAAAGGATAACAAGGCAATGCCCAAGTCAAGCCTAACTGGAGAAAATACTAAAGTCGTATTTAACTGTACACACTAAAGTGTCTCAAGTAACCCCACTAAAGATTAAAATGAATGAGTGGGAAACTGTCGTTTGCAATGTGTACTTCCAAAATGATTAGCTTTTGTGCTTAGAAAGGATACAAAATCATTTTAAAAAATTAATTTATTTACTTATTGTGAACTAAATGGAATGTTATCAAAAAGCATATTGTGCAAGCGTAAAAAATAAATATATTTTTGAAATGACGGTAACTGGAGAAGAAATGTCACCCTTGACCGACATCGGCAAAGGTGTAGATGACCCACTCGAACAATTTTCTTTATCCTTGGAAGTGATTGAGGTTCATAACTGTCATTTTTAAAACTATAATCGATTGAGGAATATTCAAAATTTAATGTAGTTATTTATTTATGCAGGAAATTGCGGACCAAGAATTGCTGAATGAGGAAAGTGACACCAAAACTTTAAAAAATTGTCGAGAAGATGATAATGGATCGGGGGCTGCTGAACAAGAAAATGGACATAACGAGTTTGACATTTTACTCGGCCACGACCGAACCACTAAGGAAAGGTCTCTGGATGTGGTCGCTGTGGGGAAAGAAGCTGGCACAAAGTTCGAGGATCTGCAACTCCGTCCAGAGGTTGTGAAGGGACTGACGAAATGCCGGTTTGAGTACCCTTCACCCATCCAGATTAACGCGATTCCACATGGGAAATTTGGGTTTGGTAAGTAAAGTAAACATTATAATTTTTGTGTTATTGGTTAAATTAATGTACTTCAAAATGTATTTTTTTTGTCTCTTAGATTTGATTATGCAGTCAAAGTCAGGAACGGGGAAAACCTGTGCATTTGGAGTGATCATTCTTGAAAACATGGATTGGTCTCCTGAAGAGATGGAGCACATTCAAGCTCTAATCATCTCACCCACGAGGGAAGTGGCTTGTCAATCAAACACTGTGATTAAGTTCATCGGATCATACGTGCCAGGTATTAAAGGCTAAACTCAATCACTTTTTAAAATTGAAATGGGCATGAAATCAAAAACCACTTAAATTTTTTCATAAATTGCAGGTCTGAAGGCAAAGGAGTTTATTGGTGGCACTTCCGTTCAACAATGCATTCGTCGAACGAAAAAATGTAATATTGAAATCAAAAACAACTTAATTTTTTCATAAATTGCAGGTCTGAAGGCAAAGGAGTTTATTGGTGGCACTTCCGTTCAACAATGCATTCGTCGAACGAAAAAATGTAATATTGCGTCCGGCACACCCGGAAGGCTTCTTCACATGATTGACGCCCAAGAAATGGATTTATCTCATGTCAAAATCGTTGTCCTGGACGAGGCTGATCGTCTAATGGAACACTCCTTCCTGGAAACTGTATCATTGATTTTCAAAGCCTTACCAAAGGAAAAGCAGGTCATTGCTTCAAGTGCAACTTATCCTGTAGAGCTTAGAGAGTTTTTGAAGAGATTCTTGCGTACTCCTATCGACATAACGATCGACTACACCGCAGAGCTGTTGGCAGTGAACCTTTACACTGCGGATGTCTTCTCCATTTCGTCAATGGATGCAGACTTAAATTCAAGGCAGGGAGGAACGAAGAAAAACTTATCACAGGCTGCGGTATTCGATAAGAAAATGGAGGTTCTCATGAAAATCTTGCAAACGGTGAAGTACACTCAGGCCATCATCTTTTCCAAATATATACTTGTGTAAGTTATCAATCACAATCGCAGAAATTATAATTATTTATAGTACCTCAAAGTATTCCTATTTTATTTGAACAGCGCTGAAAGGATCCACCTTTTGCTGAAGGAGCTCAGCTTTGATGTGGCCTTACTCACCGGCGGTTTAAGCCAAGAAACAAGACTGAAATCGTTGCGAGAAGCGAAAGATGGGAAATGCAAGATTCTCATTTGTAGTGACCTTGGCGCCAGAGGAATTGACTGTGAAGCTGTGGATCTAGTCGTATAATTTTGAATTGCCGGATGACTCGTGCACATTTGTCCACAGATTTGGACGTGCTGGTCGCTTCGGATCTCCAGGATCTTGTATAACCCTAGTCACTGGGAAAATGGAGTATACCCGCCTCGCAGAATACGTTTCAGTACAGAAACTGGATGTTCGTCGATTAACGAACGTAGCGGACCTCAAGAGCATGGGGAATACTAGCGGTCGTCCTAAGTTTAGAAAGGTTTTCCAGAAGGAAGAAATAATTTCTACGCATAGTGGGGAATTCAGTAATTGGAAGGAGGTTTATACCCGATGTATGACCGGTCCTTTTGAGTATCCATCACTTGAGCTCGACGGTGGATACGGAGTTTCAGTCGATTTTAGTGTTAGTAAAAATAACGCTCTTCTTACAGATATTTCGAATTTAGAGCAGCTTTTGAAATGATGAAGCAAAGAAAATGCTGAATACTCAATTTATTTCAGAATAGTTTTAGTTATTATAAAAATGAATTTACTTCTATTATTATGATCGTTTTGAAGTATGTACCTACTTACAGTTAGTTGTAATTTGTGATGAATGAATTATGAATTTCCCAAATGTATCTGACCTGACCAAGTGACCATTCATCAGTTTTCCAGATTATCTCATTTATACATAATGATTGTGAATGAATTGTGATTGTGTGCAGTGCACGCAAGTTAAATATTTTATTTATACATTTATAAATAAAAAAATAATATCCGAAATAATCACATTCCCTTCGCTCCAATTGCCACCGCGCGCTGCACTCATCATCTTTCTTTTTTTTAATCGTCGTGTGATGTGACATAATATATTATGGTTTCTGGTCATCAATCTTAATCAATCTCGCTCACACCCGTTCCCCAGTCACCACCTATTTGTTCTGCTTTAAATGGACGAGTCCTATTTTTATTGCCATATTAGAAAGCTCATAAATAACTTTATGATAATGATAAGGTATGCAAATGTATCTGCATTCGATCTACATAATCTTAAGCACCTTTCATGAAACGAAAGTAATCAGGAATTGGCAGACGATCCCATTTTGTCGACAAAGTAAAGCTTTATAAATAAATAAGGAAAAGGAAAGGAGTATAAATGAAATGCGACATGTTGAAAGCTTATCATGGGAATCCGCTGTACGCCAATTAACCCAAACTGATTTACATTTGCGGGATCATGATAGATGATAGTGATAGTGATACAAATTATTTAAAAAAATGTAAAGGGCATGAATACCTAAATAGGTACTTGTCAGTAGTCAGCAGTCTCCTCACTTCAACTTCAACTTCCCATGCCAATGACTTTAAAATCATTTTTCTCACGAATCGTCAATCGTCGAATCAAACCAGCTGCAGCAAAAATTAAGGAATGGCTTGACTTTCAGGATGTTTTTATTCCTTCCTCTAGTTTAAATAGGTATATATAGTTTATTTATACAAATTGCCCAGTTTACCTAAATCAATTCAATATTTCCATTGTTTTTCATGATTTATCATTTTTCTTTAAATAGGTTTATATAGTTTATTTATACAAATTGCCCAGTTTACCTAAATCAATTCAATATTTCCATTGTTTTTCATGATTTATCATTTTTCAATAATGCTCATTGCTTAATCAACAATGGCGACCTCGAAGGTCATGAGTGAAACAAGTTTTTAATTGAGGGTTGTAATGGGGCAAGTGTCAAACACAAAAACCACATAATTTTAGCTATAATACCAATAATTACAAATTCTAGTTCTAATACAATCAAATAGAATAATAATATGTAGTTTTGCTTTTGGAAATCTCAATATGCCCCAAATACCAATTGCAGTTTCAGGAAAATTCTTCATCCTTCCACTTCCACCCCATTTGTTTAAAAAACGCCTCGATGACCTAACTTTGAAAGAAAATTAGGTAAACAAGTTTTTAATTGGGGGTTGTAATGGGGCAAGTGTCAAACACAAAAACCACATAATTTTAGCTATAATACCAATAATTACAAATTCTAGTTCTAATACAAGCAAACAGAATAATAATGTGTAGTTTTGCTTTTGGAAATCTCAATATGCCCCAAATGCCTATTGCAGTTTCAGGAAAATTCTTCATCCTTCCACTTCCACCCCATTTCTTTAAAAAACGCCTCGATGACCTAACTTTAAAAGAAAATTAGGGGAATGGAGCAAGATCAGAGCACGCCATATCATCATCATCTAATTTTTTAACGCTTTTTCTTATCTCATCTTCATCTAAACTCCTCTATTTTTTAATTTCAAGCAGGCTTTCCTTTTCGTTATCTCATCCAGGGTCACTGCAAGGCAAGGACAGGACACCCACAAAAAAAAACAGAAGTTACTCCTTATCTTTAATTCCCTCTTGATTCTCATCTCACCTTAAATTCGTCCACGCATTACAGTTGCAGTTTAAAAAAATCTAACCAGAAAAAAATGTTTCAGTAATGGAGCATTGCATAGCAAATGGACCTATAAACTAACTAGGTGCGTGTGTTCTATGGTTTAACTAGAGAATAAAACGTTTTAATTTTTTAAATCTCCAACGGAATGCTCAATATTTTTTGCAGAAAAATGTGCAATATGATGACTACTTTGAAATCAAAGGTTGAAATGCAAATAAATAAAATTATTTCACTTTCAAAAAAATTCAAAATTCCATGATCTGCGGAAATTTGATGAGGTGCAAATACTCCAAAATTGCAATACGGAAACCATACAGTTTTTTTGGATTAGGTGACAGATTTTATTCTCTAAATCGACCATATAAAAATTCGTTTATTTTGCATTTGCCCAAACAGAAACAACTAGTGTCACTGATAAAAAAGTCGAAGTACTTATGCAGGATAAAATAAATGTTACATTGCATTGATTACTCAACGTTGCCGTTACTGTTACGTTATATATAACACGTATAAATATAAGTACATGCATTTCGGTAAGCATAAGCTAAGGGAATAAATAATGGTACTTGCATTTTGCATTTCATGATTTTCATGTCAAGTCCTTTAATTATTTTTTTTCAGTCTGCTCACCTGTCGATTTCATGAGAAAATTTTCGATGTAATTCAAGCTATATAATAGTAAAACTGAAAACTGAACTCACATGTCTAACTAAATCTTAAGTACTATTTAATTGACGCTTTTTGCCTCACGAATCATATCAATTTCATATGAACTGAAATTTTTATATACCCACACCCTTGAATAAAAAATATTTGTAGTGGCATGGCATGACATGGAATGGAATCCTCCAAACCCCCTCCACTTCCAATACAAAAAAAATGTATAAAGGTGTAAAGGTATTTGCACTGTTACAATTTAAACTCCACTCTTTGTTTACTTAAATATCCATCTTTAGACATGAAAAACCACAAAAAAATGTAATTGTAAATTGTAACCGTGAAGTTCAGATCAAATGCAAGTTTAATTAGCAATTATAGTGGAAAAAATAAAATAAAACTATATTTATACAGCCAAAGGCTATATTTAACCTCCAAAGCTTTCCGAGTCACATAATTATCATGCTCAACAAAATAGACATTTTTCTTCTTCTTCCCTTTCAATTCCCCGACTGAAGTCTGAATTGAATTAAATGTGCATACCTGAACTAAAGTAATCCTACCATAATCATGATTTGTGCTAAATACCGTTAATACTGTTGTGGTTTGGTAAAAAAAATGAGTTCAACTTCAACTCTTTTAGTTTCCTTAATTGGAAATCTTGTCTAGTTTAATTTTACACAGGTAGTGAGTGCATCGGTGTTGTGTAGTGTTATCTTTGAACAAAAAATGCCATCAAAATTACAATTTTAAAGAATTTTTGTGATATGGCATGGCCCAAAAAAATTATTTGGGATGGTCCTCCAAAATCCAAAATTTTTTTTTCTCTCAATTTCATGGACTCTGTGTTCAAAAGTTACAGTTCTTCTCTGATGAAGGCAAGGTGAAGTAGAAGCCTTGCAAGTTGCAGAGGAATTTTATAAAAAAATAATAAATAATTTGTGTGTGCGTTTTAATGTCCTCATCATAAAAAATGACAAAGCGGAAACATAGGACGTGCTTATCATTACCCCAGAGGACTTTGAAGTTATTGTCATTGTCGTTATCATCCTCCTCCACGATAGTATTTTGTGTGGTATTTGCAATAATATTAAATAGTTTTGATCATAGTGAAGCTGTAGAATATTTTTTGGATGAAGATGAACATGCCACAGCAATTGAATCAGGAAAGCTGCCGAGAATACCTCCAGAGATTCGGGTGTTAGCGAAACATGGAGTTTTCCATAAAACAATTTATGATTTGCCAAATACTGAGACTGTTTTGAGGGGAACACATTTCCAGTTGGATCCTTATGACTTTGCTCATTGGAATGATACTCATCATTCCAATGGATGGGAGAGATCTCATGCGGGGAAATTCGATTTTTGGGGAGTATGAACATCCCGTCAATACGACTGATATTTATTTAGAGTGTACGAGTTTTTATCCAGTGGAATGGGTGTATGAGGGTGATGGGGTAAGTTGAAACAATTAAAATTGTTTTTGTTGGCAGTTTTTTATTTGCCTTTTTAAATGAAATAGTGGGACATTGGAAGGAGCATTAGAACCGACAGAATTGCCAACGCCCACAAGATCCGCAGTAGGAACTTAAGGGTCACCGAGGAATTTAAAAATAAAACTACCACATTGTTAGTACAAATATGTACCGGAATTTATGCCAAGTTCCTTTAATAATTCATTAAATTAATGACAATTTATGATCAATGTGCAGGTATTTCGCTCAAATCGGCTTCCTAAGTTTGTACGAAGTAGGCACTGGAAATTACACTTGTCGAAGCTTACTTGATCATAGGCTTGCCACTCATTTTTACCTTTACATGCCAGGTCAGATAGCTTAATATTATTTTAATTAAAACTTAGTTTTTCCAAGAAACTAAATTTTTATTCGACTTAATTCAGTTAATTCCAAGTCAAACGGCGATGAAGAAATCCCCGTTCGACATCTCCTCCTGGACACCCAACAAGTAATCCGTTTCCCGGAAAACGTGATCCATCACGAATACATCCGAATCCCATGCACAATTTCAGACCCCCACGTAAAAGTCACTCTTCTCAAACGTCAACGTGACGGGAAGTACGTAGAGCTTCCCCGAAACGACTCGATCCTCTTCCTCCCAAGCAAAGGCTTCCTCATCAACTTCAAAGACATTAAATATCCATGGGGCACCTACGTGTGCAGGGAGGAAGATGGGAAGAATACATTACAAGTGCTCCTCCTCCCCAAGAAGGAGGATGAAGTGGTTGCCATCCCCAGTGAAACTAAAGTGCACTTGAACCCCTCCCCAATTCGAAGTAAACGTGATAGTGATGGCGACACATTCGAATGTCATGCAAAGAGGAAGATTGAGATTACATTTGATTTTGACACGAAAGAAGTCCCGGTCAAAATTGATTACAAGTACGACGCCTCCTCAGAGTTCCCTTACAAAGCTGTGGCGAAGGTTCCCGTGGAATCCCAACAGCATTTGAAGAAGGAATGGGCGATTGTTAGATGCCAAACTGCGGATACTTTGAGGACTCTACATTTTTGGGAATATTCGCCAAAGCTGAATACAGCTCCAACATCGGTTGAAATTCATTATGATAGTTTAAATCATCAGTATCTTTGCTGTGCTACGAATTCCCTGCACCAGCCCAAGTTTTCTGTGGCGTTTTGTGGGGATAAGCTCGAGTGTCGGATTAGGAAAGGGTTTTACGTGACGAACCAGAATGCATACAGCACCAAACATTTTGCTCCAGAAGGATGCGCCAGTATACCCGTCAATATTGATGGCTTTGGGGAAATTAGGTTAGACCTAGAACCCTCGGCTCGCCAATTTTTTTATGCATTCCTTAACATGAATCTTTTTTGAATATTCAAAGACGAGCTATTTCAAAATGGCCTGCTCCAGTGGTTGAAGGCATTTTTCAATGCACCGTCGGATTTCCAGGATTTGAGAAGAAAAAGGAAGCCTCATTTATCCACAATGAGCTTACCGGCTTCATTAAGTTGTCTGGTTTGTCGCAAATACCTTTACACAAAATTAAAAGTTAAAACTAAAAAATCAATAAAAATAAAATCTATACAGATTCCAAAGCAGCAGAGGTCACTCCTGATCAAGTTCCTTCTGGTCAGAGTGTGATGGGAATCAGACAGGAAGGAGCTCCTCACGACCACCTCGTTGGGAATATTTACGTTGGAGATCACATCAAATTTCATTGTTACGCTCCAAGCAAGCTCTTCTCCGTGGGACCAACATTCTTTGTTACGGAGGCAGCCCATCCACCTCCATTCCATATTTACCAATGGGCAATAGTGAAGCGGAATGGGCATATTAAATACATTAGCAGTAAATAAATCTCATTAACATATCACATGCCATCACATCATATCATATCACTCATTTAAATGAAATGTTTTCAGGTGAATCCTGCTTTTATGACACCTGCGAAATCACATTCGGCGATAAGGATACCGTGGCCGTTGTATGTTTCGCTCCGATAAGGAACTCGCTCGAGGATGTTCGCAACTTCACACTTCCCATAAACGTCAAAGGTCAGCTGCGCACGCGTGTCTATGCACGTAATAAGTACATGATGGAATTTATTTTGCAAAATAATTTTATGAAAACAGAACGTCCGAAGATTCTCCACTCGAGCGTGGTTGTCCGCAGTCCCCAGGGAATCGAGAGATTCATCACGACTCGACATAATGCTTCCGTCATTTTGGATGAGCAAACGCTGGGAACAGACTTCCAGCATGGGCACCACTCAGTCCTTCTCATTTGCTCTGCGCCGTATCACGTACAATGGAAATATAGCGGAAGTGGGGTAAATGGAGATTTTACATGAAACCATTTAAACAGTCGTAAAAATCCAACTTCCTGAGTTTCAATGGAATTTTAATTTTTTGCAGAGACCTTTCGTCAGCTCCCATAATAGGAGAGATGCGTTGAGCATTAAAGTGGTTTACTCATATAATTACACTTCCGTTCTGGAATTCAAGAAAATTGATGAAATGATTACTGGAAGATACACTTGTTTTGGGACGGAAGAGCCGAGGAAGCTGAATTCCTTTTTTGATGTTTTTGTTCCAAGTAAAGTGTAATTAATTAACTTTTAATGAATGAATGTCTTTAAGAATTTTTCATTTTGAACAGGTGTGGAACTCTTCCTCACTGAGGAAGACAAACTCGTCCACATTTTTGGCGAACATGATGAAGAACGAGTGCATAGTGTCACCATTCCCTGTCCTGTGACAGATCCCAGGCCACATATTACTTTATACACGGTTCATCCTGAGAATGTAGGTGACCACAAAAATTGGATACTAGTACTGCATAGGAATTTCAAACAATTTTTTGTTTCCAGAATTCATGGGTCCCTGCAAACGACAATCCAGGACTATCTTACGATCCCCTGATTGGGTTCCGGCAAAGGGATGGCGTCGTCGGTGATCTCCTAGGCTACTACTACTGTGGCGATAGTATTGGACGCACTTCCGGTTTGATAACCATAGAGAATGGTCGTCACATTCCGGAGCCGCAAGGCTTGTACTATCCCGAGTGGCCTTCAAAACGGATTAGCCAACTGAAATACAATCTCACCGAAACATTCCATTGTGCTGCAAAGGAAGAAGTGAAATTCATTGTTCGTGGAATTGGTGATATACCGGAAACGAACATTTTGCAGACAAACAAGTCCTCCAAATTCCCTTACGTTGCGACGTTCACAAAGGACCTGAGAGATTTCCTCGATTTCAGTCAGATTCAGTGCGTCACAGTGTCGGAACCTGAGAAGGTTTTGCA
>JAHZMX010002102.1:0-11981 GCA_027743895.1 Seira musarum | reverse complement strand
CACCTCCTCCTTATACTTCCCGCAGTCACACTCCACAAGCTGGAAAAAAAATTGGGGATTTGATGGGATAAGAATAATCTATTTGATGATAGAAAAGAATAATGATAAAAAAAATCGCAATTTTAAATGTAGGACTTTTATCGATTTCCCAAAAAAGAAGAAAATTCTGGTTCCAATTCTGCATGGATTAATACATTTTCCAATTTTCATCGTTCTCATTCAGTCTCACCAAGAAAGTCTCATGTGCTCACTGAACCTCGCAAATGTGAATCTTTTTCCAAGGAACTTCATTTACTCTTCCATAATTTCTCATTTTCTGATTTTTTTTCAAATAATTCACCCAAAATATTTCTTTTCTTGGAAGCTCTTAGTAAAGGGTCAGTGGGTCGAGAAAATTGAAAGAGAATTCTTACACTCCAATATCAATTGCGAACTGACTGACTCCGAAAAATTGTAATTCAGAAAATATTCGGGTAATATACAACTCTCGGCTCAAAATCAATGCTTTCAAGGAAGTTATGGATAGCACACACATTTGTTTACAACGAACATTTTGCCAAGGAAAAGGAAGTAAGCAGGAGTGAATAACTTCTGAGAAAAAGTTTGTACTTTTTTGCAACACATCCAAAATGACTTTTACTTTTACTCTCGTCCTTTTTTAACTCACAATCTCTTTGAAAAGTAGTCGGCAAGGGTGCCATCACAAAGAATACAAACTAGGAGAGTGAATCAATTCCATGAATCACGTTGACTTTTTAGTGTGCATGTGTGGGCTGAGTTTTTGAAAGGATATGGTCGCATCTCTTATACTTATGTACTTCCAATTTTTTATGTTCTTCATACAAAACATCTCAAATACTACGAAAACGAAGTAAAAAAGGTACACGGAGAATGGAAATTGAGTGTCTATGAACTCCTTATGACTTTAGAAAGATAGTTGTATTTTCTCGGGCATTTCATTAGCTACAGTTGCCAGATAATTGAGTGGGGTTATAAAAGAGTTTCTAATTTAAATGCATAGATTTTGAAGTTAGAGTCATCTGCCAAACTTGACCTACATTTTTAGATAAGTTTTTGTTAAAAGGGGCCGAATTAACATTTTAACGCAGTATTTGAAATGCATTTTTTTTGTCTCAGTCTGATCTCATCATTCTCTCTCATCTTGAATTTGTTTGTCATATGATACAATACTTTTACGTAATTTATTTTACGGTATTATGAGAATAAAAAGCGGGACCAAAATGAGCATTCAAATTGATATTCCCCTTCAGTTTCCTATTGTCGCGTATTCGTATTCGACAAAGCAAACTTTTTGTGCATTTGCAGTCAGTCAACTCGTTTCCTCAAAAGTGCATACGCAGGAGAAACGTGTCTTGAAAGAATTTAGTTGATGGCCCGAGAAAAAGGAATTGGAAAAGAATTATTTTTAGTGCACGCCACTATATTTGTGACATTTTGGAAGTTAGTGATGGCGCTCTTGCTAAAGTTAAGAGGAATACAAAAAAGGCAGGAAAACATTTTCATTTTGATAATGGCTGTACCGTGATCGAAGAGTTAGAGGTGTCCGGAATACCTACCAGGAAAATATTTTTTTCACGATGTCTCTCTATCCCTCTACTTGACTGTCTAAACATTATTTTCAACGGGAAACCTAATACCTCTTGTTTGAAAGAGAAGGTTTAGTCAGGAAAAGTGTTTCCTTCTTTTTTTATTATTATTTCCTTCCTGCTTTATTTTCCGGAAACAAAAGAAAAGTAATCGTAGGGGGTACATAAAGAACTCCGTAATAGGAACGGTTTTCTTTTCATGTTCCTGCTCCTAAACTGAAGTGTTGGGAAAGTCTTAAAAGTAATATCGGAAGACTAAAGATCGATTACATCCCAATCCTTTCGTTTTTGTCTTTCCAGACTTACCTTATTTCTTTCAGTATGGCAGAGTGAGTAGTGAGTAGTCTCGAAAAAGTGTTAGTCACTATGTATCTAAGAAGAGCGGAGCTTATTTAGTTCTGCAATGTTAGAGCAAACTTATTCGTTTTTTAGATCCTGCTTTTGCATAACTTTTTGGAGGCTTTTCCAACCTGTTCTCTGCTTATGCATGTGCGGCCAAACAAAGACCAGCCAATCCAAAGTTATTTATTTATTTCTTAAAATTATTCTTCCTTTTTGCTTGCATTACCTACTAAGGTTATTCATCACTACTTTGAAAGGCTAAAAAATGGTCTGTAGAAACTGTTTTAAGCTTTGCTGCACAATCACAAAAAAAAACTTGGACTTAATTTAAAATTTAACATTTTTTTAATTGGAACGCACAAACAGAATAAAGTATTTTGTCAAACGATTGTTTCTGTTCCAAAGTTTCTGAATATTTCATTGGACAGCAGAAAACTCGGATCTCATTTAACCAAAAATACAACTGCATATAAAGCCAAAGAATATTGTTGAAAAATGCTGTTTAGATTTTCCCAACTCCGGATGACATTATCCTTTCACGAACCCGATAGGCATAGGCATATAGAATTTTCTAAGACAATGTTTGCACTTGACGAGTTTCAAACAAAGCACTAAAAGACCGAGGAGAGATGAAACGGATCCCGTCTTTGTGATTGCTTCAGGTGTTCTTTCTCTTATTTTTCTTTACCTTTTATGATGAAAGGGAACCCCTCTCGATGTTTTGTCGCTAGACTAAGAATGAAAAGAGATGTGACCAATCTGACTTGAGTTTTTTATCTAATTCTTCTTCAGACTATTTAGCTACTTCAGCACTATTATCCATTTTCATTTCAAGAAAAACCAGTGTTCTATCCAGGCAGCGAGAGAAAGAGGCTAAGTTAGCTAGTCTCAGTTTTCAGACAAATAGAGAAAACGGATTGTTGTTGTTTCCGTTCCGTCCTTTATTTTTACTTACAACAAGAGAAGTAAACAGTCAAGACCTGCCACAAAGGCTAAGTAATGCTATTTATTTGTTCCTGCTTGACTCTTTCTCGGGACCCTTCCGTTATCTTCCTCTTTTTATGCATCGCGTGGATGCGGCCTAGAACTGTAGTTGTAAACACTATACTTTATACAAGTAAAAAGTAGGACATTAGCTTACATCAACAAAGGAAAATCTATACGTTCAGCTTTAATTCGGTAAGATGCGGGTAAGCCTAAGTCTCTTTGATTTGCTTTCCCTATTTTTAGCATAAAATGATGACTATGAAAATATTTTTTTCTACAAGGATAACAAAACTCGTTATATTTTTCCTTCACGCACGGCAAATCCGCCGAAAAAAGAATAGGTTGGCACATTACCAATGCACATGAACTTTTCCCTTTCTAGATAGCCTGAAAACTTTCTTTTCCGATGTATTTTTCCTTTGCCTCATGTCGCAGACATTTTTCTTTGTGTGAAAATCTGAAAACGTGATTTCTTCCCCCTTTCTTTTTCATATATTTTGTTTGTATGCTCTGTTGGTACCTACTCTTCCGTGTATATTTTAGCTTTGTTATCGTCGCCCCAAGTTAAGACGTGAACCTGTTCTTAAGCTATCCATTTCATGAGTCTTCTTTTCTGGGCCCACAAATACAGGATGAGGAGTATGCCCGAAAGTAAAAGCAGTTTTTCGCCTGTAACACATCTTCTCGCCTTGCTCGCTTCCTCCTATTTTACTAGCTTAAAACCACTGCCTCAAATGACACAGTAGAAAAACGACAGAAAAAGAAAAGAACGGAGTGAAAAAAGGGGACGTGTGGCAAAGGGTTTAACGTAAGAAATATATGGAAAGAAAAGGGAAAAGCGTCAACGTGACGGTTCTAGTTCACCTAAAACGGTCTTTCCCGTTCCATCAATGGGTGATACGATGCGACAATTTCATGAACCGTCTTTTCTTTTTGACAGTGTAATCTATATAATGGGACCAGACGTACTTATCTTTTGTGCGTGTAAAACGCTTGTCCCGCTTGCTCCGTCCCACCCTTAGGAAGGATAGTAGCTAACTCGTAATAATAATCAGCAAATTTTCCTAATGCCTACCGCTTACTTTTTGCTCGACATACTTGCCTATAGAATGATAAATGTTATTAAGATGAACTCATGGAGAAATGAGAAGAAGGGGAAAATACGAAGCGGAAGTTCTCTTTGATGTGAAATGACATGTAATTTCCGGAATAATTTCGTTTTCACTTTGAGCTGCATTTAATAAAGATGTGTCATTTGATGATAAAAACACATTTTTGAATTATAAAACTGCCATTTTTTAAAAACAATTAATGAAAAAGTGGCCAACAACAATAGGGGGAATATCTAATCAACTGTGAACCCAACTTTGCGATGCATTGTTCATACAATTTGATGGAAGTACCTACCTGCGACGAAATCCCAATTTTAGTATTTTTGGGGGAAAAGGTGTGTAAAAGATAGAATAATTATTTGGAATAGATTTGTAGTTAGAGATGACCAGAAATACCCCATGTTTTAGTCACGAGAGTTTAACCACTGGCTGACATCACAGCACTGCACACACGGGTTGTACATTTAGACGGGCTTACCTGTAAAAATAAAACAAGAATTGTTGTTAGCATTTTCAATGCAACTTTTTCATGATTGGAAACCCTAAGCTTAAATTATCCATTATGAGGACTACAATTTCATTTTCATGCAAAGAAAGAGAAACTGATCGTCACGACAAATGCATTTGCATATATTTTTTCAAAACAATTAATGAAAAAGTGGCCAACAACAATAGGGGGAATATCTAATCAACTATGAACCCAACTTTGCGATGCCTTGTTCATACAATTTAATGGAAGTACCTACCTGCGACGAAATCCCAATTTTAGTATTTTTTAGGGAAAAATGTGTGTAAAAGATAGAATAATTGTTTGGAATAGATTTGTAGTTAGAGATGACCAGAAATGCCCCATGTTTTAGTCACGAGAGTTTAACCATTGACTGACATCACAGCACTGCGCACATGGGTTGTACATTTAGATGGGCTTACCTGTAAAAATAAAACAAGAATTGTTGTTAGCATTTTCAATGCAATTTTTTCGTGATTGGTAATCCTATAAGCTTAAATTATCCATTATGAGGACTACAATTTCATTTTCATGCAAAGAAAGAGAAACTGATCGTCACGACAAATGCATTTGCATATATCGCATTATCATTATGAAAATTCATTCTCATCTCACGATAGATCCCAGGCAAAAGTAATTTACCAATTTTTGTATTGCTTACGCACAACATTTATTGCAGAAAAGCAGTAATTTCAAGTATTGTACGAAACGGTAAAAATCACTGAGGGATTGTAAACAAAGTTGTAATATTCATTTACTCGTCATATGAATTTCAAAACAGCGTCAGATTACATTTCTAACTTTAAAATTGTTAGGTACATCCGTGTAACATCCGCTGCTAGAACAGGTGAAAGTAGAAAAGCAACTACAGAAAATGAATGTGAATTGTAGTTATCTGTAATGACACCACCCCCGAATATTTTTCTTTTATAACAACTTAATTAATCGCTAGTCACATAGCCATTCTCTGAAACCTCCCTTCTTGCCAATCACAAAAAAATGACAGCTACTGACTAGAGCAGGTAATCATCATTACTACGCACGACTACCGAATAAACACACGTCACATTTTGAAATATTCATTACTCAACCCTATCAATGAAGCATAAAATCCAAGATTTTCGGATCATGCTCGCCATCGCCGTTTGCTGTACTTATTCGTGTGTACTTATTTGATGAATATTGGATATGAGTCAGCATTGCAATTAGCATCTAAATGTAACTTTAACCAAAATCGTTGTTTTTCAAAAGAACTGTTAAAATGGTAACATATTTTGAGATGTGATCCATTAGAATGGCAAGCCGTCTAGATTTTTATAAGTCCTGAGCAGTCATTAAGATCTTGATCATCTTTTCTGTGGTCATGAATTATTTTGGGGGTTGAAGATACCGTTCCCTCACGTTCTTGTCGGTTTACTTTGCATTTTTATTTGAAACTGTGCCTGTAATTTAATACTTGTGCTCGATGAATCAAATGAATTCCACGATTGTGATAACGATAACAGTGATAAGGATAAGTAACAACAACATGATTAAGATGAAGCCACAGAAGACCGAGGGGAATTGGTAAAATGGGCCAAATAAATAACTTTGTACAACAGAAAGCAGCAAAAGCAAAAACCCAAGCTACAAATTGCAAGTTGGAAAAGACATTCTAGAAGTGTGGTGTAGTGCGGCATGTACAAGTTAAGTAAGGACAAGTAATACAAAATAAGAAGTCACCACAATCAAACCGAACAAGAAAAAATCTAGCGTTAAATCTACCCCCAACGAATGTACCTTTCATCGCTTCAAATTACTGTGAGCTGAGCCAAGAACAACACTGCTCTAGTTTGGCAATTTTTTATTCAGGATTTATAATTATACGTCGACAACAAAGTGATGAGAAGTGTGTTTTTGGTTAAAATACAGACAACGCAGATTCATGTGTGATTTGTAAGTACTACGTGTGCTTTAATGAGATCTACTTTAAGTTTAAAACAATATTTTAGGTCTGAATACGGAAATAACTGCCTTATTTATTATGCCGAATAAAGATGCTAGCTAAATCAATCCATAGCATTTATTTGAAAGAGTAACTCTTTAGGTATGCCAAAGTTTGGTCAATATCAGGAGTTTTGCTCATCATTACCAAAATAAGTTTGTATCAGTCTTAAATAAATCTTTTCCAACAAACTCTTCATTCTTCACACATTATATCTGTTTCACAAATAGTCACATAGTTTTTCAGTTCTAGCTCCAAGATTAAATAATTTTCAAAGACAGGCTTTTGTTTTGAATGAACTTAAATAGTCTCGTGAATATTTTTTATATAAATTGATCGACGATTTCAGTAAATAAACCGAAAGATAGCGTGAAAACATGACGATCTCAAAAGATACAATAGAGACCTCAAGGCCGACCACGTTTTGCCTTTGTGCTAAATAGGATGAACGCCTTTCAAACATTATATCATGACTTCAAACATTTTTGAAGCATCGTGTCATCACGAGAACTTCAATTTCATGATGCCTCCAGGAGAACAAAGTCGACCAGCAGTTTTCACTGCTTTCATTTGTTTCTTTTATGCTTAGACTCACGCAGAGATAGACTATACCACTATGAAACAAAAGAACCCTTGTACAAGACTTTTCTTGCAAACTTATGCAAAAGTATGTAAAGAAAGGTTTATAGCCTTGATATCTATTCGATGAAATTAGTTCATGGTAAAATGCATTATTTATTTGCTTAATGCATGTCTTTTTCATCTTCACAACCCAGCACTAAAGATAAACCTATGTATTGCAATGTTGAAACGGGAAATACCAAAGTAGAAATTATTAGATTATCCTTAGACTTTACTATGAACTTGGCTTGATAGAATTGGATGGAATCAGATTCCGTAGGTCTATCTTGCGCCTACATTTATTGAGTAAAGAAATAAGAAAAGTATCGTTAACAAGATCAATTTACTTCTTTGATAGTGTAGCCAGATCAAAAATTGGATGATATATGGAACTAATGATAAGGTAGAGTATCGTAAAAACAAGATCACGCATAATTCATTCAACCTCACTAAGCCCACGTTACTCCAGATCCGATCACCGTTTCTCGGAGTTGTGCTCTCAGCTCTCATTTCAGTGAAGAAGTCACTCGCTCCCTCACTATCTTTTTGATGATAGCGGTTTACGTGCCTATCAGCACAAAAGTATGCAGCGTGTGGCAAAAAGAAACAAGATCACATTCGAAGTCATCTCTGAGCCTTTCTCTCAAGAAGATAACAAGAAGTGATTTCTTGACGAAGAAATTACATGGTTTCTGGATAGAAAATTTCTTACTATGAAACTCGCTTTTGCAATGGCCGAATCTACCTGTGTACCAATTTTCGTGATTGGTCTCGATGGCTCTTTTGAGATATTTATGATGGCCTGGCTATGACTACCTAGCGTCTATGGTCCTTTCTTACTATGAAACTCGCACATTTATTAGATTAAATAAAAGTAAGGTATACCAAGAGCTATAGAAAAGATCTAGTGAATAGACAAAAAAAGATCGAGTGGAAGAAAAAAGGTCAATAAGAAATGTTACTCCTTTTTCTTTTCGCTTCTTTTTTTCATGTTCGCCTGCACGACTGCCTACTCTCCACCATGATTCTTGAAAAGTTAATAATCTTTGAAGAAATGCAAAGCGAGAGACCTAGTCGACTTCTCCGACTTTTGCATTATCACAGACTGAGAGAGCTACATGACTTTATTTATGCAAGCGCCACACCACCTCACTTCACCTCACCACCAGGCACTCGCCTCCGAGTTTTATCGCGGCACGGGTTTCTTTTTTTTCAGCCAGCCATCATCAATATTTAGTTCTGCAACTTACTTCTCCTACTACTATTACAGATACCATTTCCTTCTAGCTTCAAAATTGATCAGCGTGGAAGCACTCCACCATGGAATGGAGATATACCTTAAACTGGCAAAGTGATGAAGTGCGATATGCACCGTTGCCCCGGTCAAAAACCTTTCTATGTCTTCCTTCGCCTTACCTTTCTTGTTGAGAGCTACATGACTTTATTTATGCAAGCGCCACACCACCTCACTTCACCTCACCACCAGGCACTCGCCTCCGAGTTTTATCACGGCACGGGTTCTTTTTTTTTCAACCAGCCATCATCAATATTTAGTTCTGCAACTTACTTCTCCTACTACTACTACAGATACCATTTCCTTCTAGCTTCAAAATTGATCAGCGTGGAAGCACTCTACCATGGAATGGAGATATACCTTAAACTGGCAAAGTGATGAAGTGCGATATGCACCGTTGCCCCGGTCAAAAACCTTTCTATGTCTTCCTTCGCCTTACCTTTCTTGTTCCGGATATCAAGCAAGCCCTAGAAAACTACACTTTTCAAATCGAATTACGTACGATTCGACTTTTTCTTTCTCCAGAGTAGGAATGGAGTATCCAAAGAAATTCATATTTACTTTGAGAATTATCAGCTTACTCATGCCTAAGATTTATGGACGTGGGAGGCGTGAATATTCCCAGACAGAACTGTTATAGTCTCAGTCTTAGCACTTCAGGGATCATAAAATTTTCCTAAATGTACGCATCTCTTCATATTGTAACTTGCAAGCCATTCTACTATTTTAATTACAACAAAATTAAGCCTACTGGCTCAACTTGTGAACACGTTAGTACAAACTGAGAAAGACTGTTAGTAATCGCTAAATGATTACACAAATTCGAGTAAGTTTTTATCTTCCGATCACAGGCTACATTTTAAATATTATTACCTCTCGTGCTTTTCTTATCAACCGTTAAAAGACGTTTTTTACTGTTTTTACATGTACTACGGACCTAACGTTATTCTCAAAGGTGGCGAAGGTTGAATAAGGAAAAATGCGATTACGTTTGAGCAAGCATCTAAATGATAGCTCATTAGCACTTTCATTGTTGTTGACTCTACGAAAGATGATTATGCTTTGTAAAAGGATCTTTATAGAAACTATATACTATTATGGGAATGCCCGCTACAATAGATCTAATAAATCGTTTTTCTCCTAATAAAGGTTGATTAAGAGAAACTATTTCATAGCTTTCTTCTGTCTTACTGTACGTGTGATAGCCATTACTATTTGTAGAGCAAAAGCAAACGAAGAGTTTTTCAGCAACATCTTACAAAAAATAGAGGCATAGTAATGTCGTGGTACAATCAAGATCGTGGTGTGGTGAGCATCAAAAACTCATGATTTTCGGCAGATTATTGTTTACTGAGAAAATAAAAAGAATGCTGTGATTCTCATTTCTACGGTATTTTCGTGCGTTTTGTTTTTGCCTTCATTGGTAAAATGGTATTCCTTCTTTTGAATTTCTCTCGTGAATACAACCTTCAATTGCTTTTCTGAGACAATCGGCAATCTCGGCAGAATTCTCTCTGCATTTTTTGTTCATGAGCGATGCGGTGTAAAATAGATATAAGAGAAGAAAATAACTGTTGTGTTCAGCTTGAGATACTACTTACAACAGTTTTTTTTTGACCATTCGCATTCGCTACGGCTGTCTCTGAAAAGATAAAATAATGTTGCGTTATTGAGAAATGAAAAAGATAAGAGAATAATACGCGCTATAATACTGGAATTTCGTTTCGCAGTCAGTAAGTAATAAACTTCCGCCAAAAAACTTTGATTTTCACCGTGAGATATCAATGGAGCATGGTGTTTCGTGGCCTCCTTAAATTTTGAAGTTCTTTGACGGTTTCATTTTTGTTGACCGGCATAATTTTTGTTAGAAAATCTTTCGTTGGTCAGTGAAATGTAGGTTGATAGGTATTGAGGATTTTTTAAAAAATTTCTGTGGTTTCTTAAGTCTACAACTAAAGAAAATGACGTCTTTGCTCAGACAGGCACATAGTTGAAATTAAATTCCCAGAACTTTTTCGTTGATATCGAGGAAATGCTCAGGTTTGTTTATTCATTTTGCTCGTAGTCCAAGAAGATATGGATGCCTGCGTTACCCTGCAATCGATTTCAGAACNTCTGTGGTTTCTTAAGTCTACAACTAAAGAAAATGACGTCTTTGCTCAGACAGGCACATAGTTGAAATTAAATTCCCAGAACTTTTTAAATTTATTTCGTTGATATCGAGGAAATGCTCAGGTTTGTTTATTCATTTTGCTCGTAGTCCAAGAAGATATGGATGCCTGCGTTACTCTGCAATCGATTTCAGAACACTGCAAATCTGCAGTTGTTTTTGCCAACTTCCTATGCGATTTATCATTAAGAATGTAGTCCATACGTTTCGCATTTCACGCGAAATTCAACCCAGATACTGTTGATATCATGCCCGGTAGCAGGGATATTCTAGTGTGGGAGAAACATTGCAAAAGTGGCAGTGTTATCATGTCTTATAATATAATCCCCATTGGCACCACCTTCGCATTATTTATTCAACCTAATTTAAAGGAAGGATCTTACGAAAAGAGGGAAAACCGCACTCTTTTGAGATGCGTGTTGTTCTGGCATTAAGCGTTGAAAAATAATGCATCCTGTTTTTCTAGCATTTCACATAATTTATATTGGAATCGTGCACATTTCGTAAACAAACCCGCAAATTGTCATCATTATTATTAGTGTTTCTCTGCGAAACGACTGCTTCTGTAATCACCTAATATTCCTGTACAGCAGATATTTTAATACTGACACAAGTTTACATTTGAGACTAAATCCCTATTCGTGCCGAGTTTGATGCATGTACCTATTTGCCGAGAAAATCCTAGAAACCTGGTTTTATCTTTCATGGATCAAGATGAATAGAAGTCATGCAATTGTATGGTCTAAAGGAAATTGGGTGCTGTCATCCCTTCTTTATTTTAAATTATTATAGTAACCACACCGTAATCTGATGTTGATTCTGAAGGTGCACTTCATTTCATTTAATCATCAACCACACTGAAATCTGAATTTATTCAAGTAATAAGCTGCATCTGTAGAAATTGTGCCTGCAGATGAGGAATACTATTTCCTCTTAACATCTTCTACTTGAATGTAGCAATAATTGTACACAAATTATAATTATAATTTACTCAGAATCTTATTGAAGCTGCACAATAGCATCATTTGTGTCACTGCGTCTGCTCACTGATAGAAGGGGAGGATGCGGTCTACTCTTCAAGCACTAATTTTTCTTTATGCTCGTCCTCAAAATTTCTTCCTTGGTCATTTGATGCAGTTCACCAGTAATATCATGTCATTTAGTATTTCCCTCTTCTAGGTAAAATGTTCTTATAAAAATAATTGAATTTGAAAAAATGACATGAAAACATGTTAAAAGTCTACTAAACCAAATTGACGCAACAATTTCCACCATCGTTCACCTCATTCGGTGACTATTTGTCATTAGGGAAGCACGCAGGAATAATTGAATATAATTCAAAAGTAGGTATGGTCT
>JAHZMX010002101.1:0-21863 GCA_027743895.1 Seira musarum | reverse complement strand
CATTTATTTGTCTGGAATACCATAATGTGTACCTACATAAATAGTTTCCAAGAAGCCAGACCGCGTTCACAATCACAATATAGCTCTCCTCTTTCAAAGTGGGATGTAGGGAGTAACGCCCAATTACTGAGTTTAATATCAATGTGCTCATGTATGAAATGGAATAAAACACGCCATTAATTTGAGCTACTGCTAGTAATCGAAAAACGCATGCAAATACATGTGTATAACGTTTGAAAAGTTATTTACACCTGTTCCCAGTTCTCAACAATAATCGATTAGATTACGAAGTGTGTCATTAATGCATGCCCTAGAAAAGAGAATTGCTACGTAGGCACAATAATGGTTTCTAAAAGACACACTGGGTGAGGTGTACTTGAAAACTTGGGGAAAGTGGAACGAGTAATATTTAATCATTATAAAAGAAAGTATTTTTTAGGCATATGGTGATGTGATGTCGAAGACTGAATCGAATCATTTTTTTAGACTAACCGAGGCTGTTCTCGAGGGAGTCTTTCATGACCGCCTGTGGAGCCCATTGCATTCATGAGTGAGTCTATTTTTTTATTGTGCTTATGCAAGTCTGATTGATGTTTCATCAAGAATGGAATTTGATATTGATTAATACCACCATCATCATCAATATCATCATCACAAAATCATAAGAAGTAAATAGGAAACACATAATCACTTACCATTGCAAGAAGCTGGAAAGTAAACCAAGGGTCGCTTTCATAATTTAAGGGTTTCTTAAGCAGAAGGGTTCCTTCCGTTTTATTGTTGGAGACTAGCCTTTGCCTCAATGAAATACGTTCTCCTTTATCCTGCGTGTTTCATTAAGAATTTCGTGTTAATTAAATTCTTCATCGCGGACACGATCACATCGTATGTATATCGAACAATCAATTAAAGGAAAATGTTAGTCTTACCCTTATTTCTAGAAGAACGTGACGAGAATTGAGCTCATTTTTTGCTACGACGAACTTCTCCAGTTCCGTCCCAACGGGAGTGCTCTGTAACAAAAATTAATGAAGGTGTCCTAATTAGCTTTTGATGCTTTTAAAGCCGTATTAGGGGATCAGAACGTTTCTCCAAAGGGATGTCACGCTAGCAGAGGCAGAGACATTGGTTTATTTAGTTGCATTCCATTTTAAAACAGAAGCGAATAATTATCCTCATCCATTTTAATAGTGCCACTTTCCCTGCGAAACATCCATCTATCCACGCGTCCCTCTCAAGAGGAAGATGTAGATAATTCAAACGAGAATTACAAAATAGCACGTCATGTCAATTTTATGGTATCATAAATTGCCAGACTACTACCGCCACCGCCACCATTTGTTCATTCCTACTTCTAGTAGAACTATACCTAGGCACGTTATGTCAAAAAAGCGAGGTAAAACAACCAAAGATATCATTCATCACTCGAACGACTACTATTTGGTAAAAGTCGCACAGAGGAAAAAAACGATTTGACCTCATTTCAAATCTACGTTGTTGTTATGCATGCATGTGTGTTTGAATAGAAAAACCCCAGTCAAGCTAAGCTAAAGCAAGCCAGCCAGGCTCCAACGGTTAGGGTACAGTAGCAGTGGGGGCCATTTGTTCGTCTATTCCTGAAACGCACGCATACTCAATGCAATGCTCCTACAAAAATAGAAAATGTTCAAAATCTGAACAAAAAAAGCGCAAACAGAAGGGAGTCTAAGCAAAGCCACCAAACAACCAGCCCAAGTCCAATGAATGGAGAAATTGCATTGTTTGAATTAGCCAAAATAGAAAAGGATAATCTAATAATTTCCAGCTAATCCAGTCTTTCCCACTTTCCACTGACTACGTATGCAAAATACTCTCACTCTTTCACTAGCTTACTTAGATGATAAGAATGCGTAATGTAAAGTTTCCATCAACTTGACGAGTAGTAGCAGTGCCAAAGCCATATACCTACTTGACCCATTCATCACGTTCCGGAAACGTAATATTTTGTCCCAATTTTCCCAAATAAAGAGGGACTAGAAGAGGTCTGGCTTAGGCAGGCTGGCACTTGGTACATACACGATTCAGTAAAAGAGAAAAGTCTTAAAAAATGACGAAAATTTCCCTTCAAACGCCTACAGGTAGAGAGCGTCCCTATATGCGTAACAATAGGCAAGAGGTATGAGGTTCGTTGATACATTGCATAACTTTTCCCGATAACAGCATTATTATTACTGCCGGAAAAAAAGATTTGCATAGGAATCATTATTTTGCACTTTACATATAGTAGGATTATATTCAAAAGCCAAAAGTCCCTATATGAATTTGTGACATGAATTAGCCGATTGCGTGCTCAAAAAATTAGCTTTCTTTTTGCATTGGGAGAATCAAGCTGTGGGAATTTTCATCTACTCCTATTATGCTCAGGATCAGGACTTCCCCCAACAATTATATCTACTTACTACTACCACTACAACTACGAGCAAGCACTCTTGCTTATTTTTTTCGCATTGTAAATAGCAATACGTGCTTTTGTTGTGGAGAAGTACAATGATCTCGATTGGTTGACCTAAATTAAAAAGAAGAAAAAAGCGTGTCACCAAGAGCATGGCATAATGTAATGTGATATTTTTTACCATTCCTTGTTGTTCTTTAGTCGTTTATGCTGCAACAACCAGCAAGGAAACTGGGTGTAAATTGATGTTGGAGAAGAAGTTGAAGTGAGAATAAATAATCTTATTGAAGCCAAGCACGTATAAGTATGTAGTGTGCATGCATAACCCGCATATTATTGGGATTGTGTGCCACAATGTTTACCCGCTTTTCTGTCAAATAATTGTTTGCATTTGTGGGGCCATGATGCTTTCATATGCAGTGCACAACACAACACAACTTAAATTGGAATGCTTAGAAAGAAAAAGAAAATGGAAAGTGTGTCCAGCGAAAAGGAATTCATGAAATTAAGATGAGCCCATTACCCTTCCTCTTGGCTTTAGCTTGCCATTGTGCTGTTGCCTCAATTCAAAGCATTTTTTATTTATGACGGATGAATGACTAGGTAAGATGATGACAAAGAAAGTAGTACAAGTCGATTGTTTTGCATAATACAAAAACAGTCCAGTTTCACTGACTCTGAGTTGGACGGTACTACTGACCGAATTACTTAAGCATGTGAGGACTGGACTGTTCGAAAAAAGTAGTGAATATGAAACAATTGATGGGATCCTCATGAGCATTACGAATTCGGATTGCTTTCCAAACATAAACTCCTCGCTTCACTTATTTATGTCAAGTGTACTTATCTGGTGCTACTGACTCATTTTTTTTTCTTCCAAGAAAATGGGCTCACGACAAATGCTGAAGAACACGGTGAAATATGCAAAGGTAACCATGCCCGTCCTGACCTTTTCCTAAACTCATTTATGACAAACGAAATGTAGTTTTTTAGGCAGTCAGAGTCGGGACAATATCTTTCCATGAACCCTTATGGAAAGTTCGTTCTAGATGATTTGGAACGATGATATTGTATCCTCATGTGAGTGAAAGTAAGGCATGATAAATATGACGATGGCCTAGTTGATTTAGTGATAATTAACTATGTCTTCGTCGTTAGTCATAATCAACTGGGAAGAAATCGATGACGTTCTTACTTAATTGATAAAAAAATGGACATTGTAATGTGTTGCACTCCTACTCGCTTATAGTCATCATACTCATGCAGACCGATCTAACATTCGCTGGCTGAACATTACAAATACCTGTGTTGTGCTCCTTGTCTGACATTTATTTGCATTGGAAAGTTATCGAAAATATGAAGAAAAAATATTATATTATAGCATGTCATACGACATGATAAAAAGGTAGCTTTAAAAAATTCTTGAAAATATAATGGCTGGGAAGCTAACATTTTTCTCGTTCTCGTGGGATATGAACAAAACGGCATGCTTCGGTGCACACCTCCCCCATTCCATACAAACCTAACAAGTCATTTCAACGAAAGCGAACAACAGGCCAAGCCCTGTCTTCTTCTTACTATGCCTAAAAGTATTTCATGTGAAACAAATCGTAGAGTCAATATCATCTCCTAGGGCAACTGAGGTCTCGTCGTTAAAAACAAAAGGATGGGCGCTACTACATAAAAACATAATTCCCCTCCTTCACTCAACCAAAGTATCTCATCATCAGAACAGAACCATATGTCTACCAGAAATGTCAGTTGGGAAAGTTGTGTTTGATTTTGAGACGAGGAAGTCCACAACTCGACACTTCCTTGAATTGAATTTGGGTGAAATGACAGTCATTCATGCCCATTATGCTTCCCTTCATTTTTTCCCAATGTCATGTGCCTAACTACTCAACTCAATACTCGTGCATATGAGTCATTCGACAAAGCAATGACTATGCAAATATAATATGTACGTGAAAAAAATGGTTAGATAATAATAACTTTAAGATGATGTTTATCGACAACTTCTGTTTTTGATAAGGAAAGATTCACCATAAAATGTTCATTTTTATGGCAAATGCCAACGTAAGCACTCAAAGAAGTTACCGTGTTTCTTCCCTACCTTAAAAAAGCAAGCCATTTAGTATTTAGCGGTAGTATTGACATGCAATGTCTTTTGCATTTCGTGATAAAGTGGCAAGAAGTACACCCCTTCTATTCATTAGTTCATGTAATATGTATGTATTTAATGCTGCGCATTTATCGATGAAATCAAGTTTGCGTGATAGCTCTTAATATGTACCATTTAATACTTTTATACAAATGCAAACGCTTCCTATCGCAGCAAGTGCCGAGTGCATAGGTAGTTAGTCATTGAAAGATAAATACAAGTATGTACAAAAGGGACTCGAACTGATTGTACTGGGAGAATAAATAATGAAACATGGGAATTAGAGTCGAAACATCAGGTGTGGGACGTGGGATTTACTTATTAGGCAACCTGATATGCGTCTGCAAGATATCTAGGGAACAAAAAACACAATCTGAATGAATGAATGGATGAACGAAATGCATTTTTAGCTAGCCTTCGGACAGAAGCACATTGGTTGACTGAATTGGATAGTCGAATTGAAGGAAAAGTTATTTCATTATCAGTAAAAGCGGACACCTCAGGGTTTACAATGTAAACTTATGGTTTGGAATTCGAAATCCAGCTTTAGCTTCTTCTCCAGTAGGGTGTAAAAGAGTGAAAGTTATTTCATTATCAGTAAAAGCGGACACCTCAGGGTTTACAATGTAAACTTATGGTTTGGAATTCGAAATCCAGCTTTAGCTTCTTCTCCACTAGGGTGTAAAAGAGGTTGAATTAAGTTGGCAATGTAAATTTTTTTTCAGATAAATTAAAGCACTGCCACCACTATGTGTTTTCGTTGATAAGAGGAAATAAAAAAGGAAATTGAAATATCTAGAGGTACACACGGAATCAAAAGTGGGAGAGTTGATTCAGAAAGTAAGTCAAATTCAATGTGCATCCATTATCTCTTTTCCTGAATGTGCCTATTTAGTTAAGTCCAACTTTCACTAGATTCGAACAGAGAATTCGATGAGTCCATATGGATAGATGAGCGCCACGGGAGTGCATCTTATAGATTGGCTGAGTGACTAGTAGACAGACAAGGCAATGTTCATGCATATCACATATTATGTTTATCTCTTACAACACCTTAAAATAGTTTCCCCTCATAGCCTTGTTCTTACTTGACTAGATATATAAAATAAATTGAACAAAACCAATCGATTTTTGTCGCGTTCTCATGATTTTCTTTAGGTAACAACATAACATAGTACATAACATGCATGTTTTCAGCTCAAAATTATGTAGTTGAATTCTAAATAAAATATATACACTACTGGAATTACTATGTACTTATGTGTTGTTGTTGTTATATCTCTCTGGACAAAGGAAAAATGCAGCAGAAGCATTTTCCAATTTACTAAATGAAATTTTTTTTCGTCTGTATCCCGATGTCTCGGCGGACTCATTTTTACCGTCCTACTTTGAGCTTCAACTTTGGACAAATAAAGCAATAGCAAGAATAGAACCCGTTACAGGAAAGATGTTTGTCACCTAGAGAAAGCATAGGCAGTGACGTAAGATAAAGAAGGCATGCGATTTGACTTTTGATATTAAACTAGTTTTTTTTCGGTGGATGCATCCTTGGAGGATATTGCCAGGGATTTTCTAATGATTATGCAACACGAGGACTGCGTGAAAAAATCCTGACAATGTAAATAGATAGATACACCTCCGCACACTATCGTGAATTTGAAGTGGCATAAGACATAGTGGTGTGGAAGGAATAGAATTAAATGGAGGAATAACGCTGCTCAACCGCTGAAAATGAAATCTGGAGGAGAGAAAATGTATTTGAATGAATATTCCATACCTCATCTAAATGGATGATTCTTGGCATGAAGGTGGGATTGAAGTTGGCTGTGCCAGTGGTGGCAGTAATGACAGAATGGACTTTCGTGTAGTCTCCTTCGGTATCTTTCACCTGGAGCTGAAACTCGTAAGTGCGTCCTTTGTCGAGAGCCTTCTTAAGCACCACATCTGCCTGACACAAGGACTCCCCTTCGTCGCAACCGAGAAAGCGAAGACTCAAAATGGATTTCCCAATCGCTCCTAAAACTTCAAAGGATAAGGGGAAGTTGTTGTCAGAGTCGGAGGCTCGTAGACGATAAATGATTGTGCCAACCTGGGGAACAAAAGGTAAGAACGAGAAAAATGAGTTTTCTGATGATGAAGGAAAACTTTATGCGAGTTGAGTTCGAGTCGAGCACATCGGGTAATTTATGCAAAGACATCATATTTCCTCAAAATGTCTTCATTCTCTTTTCCCTTCTTTCTTAGTTCCTCTCATAATCTTCCTTAACTTATCCTGAAAGCTTTCGCTTCAGGACAGTTTTATACCGCTTGAATTGATATATTTAACGGGGTTTATTGTTCCCTGTACTAAATGGACTATGAAATAGTGGAGAAAAGAATGAGCTATGAAGTATGTCGAGAAAGCCACTTCCATGCCAAGTCAACTCAACTTTACTCTACTTTTTTTTATCTGAAAGGAACTGTGAAAGTGAAAGCATTTTTTAAGGAAGCTCTAATGAAACTTCCTCCATTTATAAATACTCTACTGATAGAGATATCATATCTCTTCTTCTTTTCTTCTCCATTTCCATGCATTAAATAAGAGGTGTGTGTTAATAGTCTTTTTTTGTGCTTAACACAAAGGCCATAATGTACGTCATTTTCATTTCTTTGCACAATGTCATCTCACTGGTCTCTTAACATATTTATTCTTGGAAATGGAATAGGTAAAAGAAAAATATACTCACTGGCACATCATATGGCACGAGTACGATCCTCATGTTTGTATCCACGTCTAGGGAAAATGAAAGAAAAAAGTTGAGAAAGTGAAATCAGAAATCTCACAATAAAATGACTCGAATAGTGGTAGTCTCTGAATGTGGCCTGTTGATGATGCAACAATAATACATACATTCTATGAACTCAATCCTTCCAAAAGGTCAGTTGAAAATCGAAACCAAAATATAAGATTAACAATTATCGAACTACTACTTTATGGCTAATGGCATAAGTTCCTTACAAGACCACCACCATTCGACTCTATTTTCATAAAAGCTAAAGAGATGCGGGTAGAAGAGTGCTGAAAAGGGAATGTACCCAAGACGGGAAAGTTTCCGCATGAAAGTCCTGCCAGCATGAGTAGAACTCCGAAGATCGCCTCCACGGCACCGTTACACTTGTTATATCTACCCATGCTTCTTTCTTCCGCTTTTATGCAGAAGGAACGTAATTAGGTACATGAAAAATCAGGAGGAAAGGGTTCCGTTGATACCCTTTTTTTGTCCTCCACTAGTTCGTAATGAATGATGTAATTCTAACCAGATGCTGCTATTTACAAGGCATACCGTCTATTCAACACATCACTACATTTAAACCGATTACAGACTCTGGCCTGAGTAAATATTGGATTGCTTTTCCATAAGGTCTTTCATAATCGTCATCATCCTCTTCTCTTCACACAAAGCTGATGATGATGAACAGAATCACTTTATAAAACCAGTTTTACGTCCATCATCTTCGTTGGGAGATGTTACGTTTCACCAAACAAGGGAAGAACGTCCCTGGAATTTTAATACTATTTTCCATGAATCCTTAGTCCCGAATCCTTTTATTTTTGGAATACAACTGACAACTTCACTTGGTTTTTTTTTTAACTTTCAATCACAACTCAACATACCTGTCTCCTGTAGTGAACAACATCACATCTTTTAAAGTGTAATACTGACGAGTTCATATCACCCCTTTTTTATCAAAATATTTTTAGTTAATATTTCACCTCTTTCACTATCAGCTACAACGTACTGACAGCAGGTAGGTACATAATGTTTTCCGTGAAATGAACTCCAGCAAGAAATGCAAAACGAAAGACGGGTATCGTCAAAGCTGGACATTTTTTTGCCCACGATAAAATTGATATGAACAATTGAAAATCGGCAATCGGTCTATGTACTCCCACTTTGCCATGCACCTAGTACTCACGTAAAGGGCAAAAATATCAACGTGATCGGATTGGAGCCATTTAATAATTCATCGGATAATATCCTCAATTTATTTTTCATCGCACACTGCTAACCGGCCGGATGGATGGAATAGCAGGCTAGCCTGGCTTTGAAGTGAGTCAGTGGTTGATATGTCGTAATAGCGGTATAAAGACAACTGTTGTAAACTTACAATCGAAGAAAGACATGTGTTTAAAAAAACTAAGTATGTACTAGGAAGAAGATTGATTTTTTTAAAAAAAAATTGTCGAACTACAAAAATGTCATTGCACTTCCCTTTTTGCAAGCATGTCTTCCTGCAAAAAAAAATGTTAGAAGTCATGCAGCCAGTCAGCTATCATGATCATCGTGTTCACATTGGGATTGGTGACTGGTGACATAACTGAAAAGTTAATTGCATGATGGAGTGGAATTGCTGTCTATGAGTATTTTAGAGTAGCAAACACTGCAAAAATTTGTCTGGAAAAGTGTGAGATGCTTGATGCTGCTGGACGAGCAAGAAAATTGGATGCCAGCGGCGAACGAATTTTTCTATTATCACTTCACACATGCATTCCCACTCTATGGAAAATCCAAGTTTACGTCATTACAAAACTGTCAAATTCGGTTTGCTTCTTCGTGCCCGCCGGGGGAAAGTGAAAACCATCAGCATCCTCCAGATATTTCGTTCTCGTGTCTCGAGTAAATTTTTTTCTTGCTGCGCTTATCTTCTTTATCCCATACGCAAAAGGCTGAAGAAAGAAAACAATGCGTGTTTTTTTTTTCACTCTCACACTACTTGATACACAACAAACGCAACGAGGGAGAACAAAGTCTTCTTGGCCCGGCAGCTAATACAAACTTCTTGGTCGAGCGTTTGCATGCAAATGACCATTTCTCAAGTAGGGAAAGACAAAGGGAAAGAATTGCACTTGAAAAACTAATTTTCCTCCAAGTTTTCTCCCATTTATGCAGTAGCTCTTTATTCATGTGGCATGAGCGTAAAGGAATAGTGAGAAGTTTGTAATTTGTTCGTAAGTTGTTGTAGGTGCTGGTGGTGCTGTTTTGATATGAACGTTTTTACCATGAAATACTTGCCGCTTGACTAAACAACATTCCCCCTCGAGACCCATTTAATATGGACAGCTTCTTTTATCCATTTCCCCTTTAATATAATCGCAGCTAGTCAGTCAGTCATCCACTTTTACTTGGACCGGTCCAGTTCTACAATATCAATTTTTTGTTTGTTACCCATACGCAAAAGGGTTTAATATTATCAACACTACGTATGTATGCAAGTGTGTGGCGGTGGCAGTGGAGTAGTGGTTTCATTTCGTTTGGGGTTACATATTCACCTTACAAAATATTACATAGGCTGAAAGCATGTATATTAGCATTACACGTCATGTCAAGTTGGATCAGTCAAGTCGGCGAAGTAAAATGAACTTAATGTAATATTGGCTTTATTTCTTGACGCATAACATACAGACTTTCCTTCATGCATGCTTCCATGCGTGCTTGCTTTTCCCTTTCACTGACGTTCGGTTACTTTTACCTGAATAGAGTGCTCCTTTTTCTCATGAAAAAGCTTTCGATGTGTTTTTTTTCACTCCGGCATGTTATTCAGAAGAATGGTTTACTTTTCAAAATTATTGTAAGTTCATTTGTTCACTGGTTATATGACGACCAACTAGCAGTTGGACACGTATGTATTACTATTGTTCAAAACTTTTTACTGCTACGCTCTACTAGCATTGGTTTTCATGTCTTACATGCTGACTCAGACAAAAAATATCGAGACCAAATGTAAGTAGTATTACAAAACTATTAAAGAATTTAGAAATCATTTTAACACGAGAAAGTCTGCAATTTAAGGCGTTCCAGACGGATTCCACAATTATACGTTTTGCTATCGAGGCCAAAATTTCAATTTATTTATGAAAACTATCCACATCAATTGGTGAAATGTCTTTAAAATGCCGTTTCATCAGGTTAGGATTTTTGCAGGCTGCTTTACAATTTTTGTAAAATGAGAAATAAGTTCCATTGAACATAAATATGCGTTTCCAGAATTATGTGTGACAAAATATATGCTGAAATAGTGTGGAGACAGTAATGCATGTAATCGAGAGTATTTCCACGAAACCTTGTTTACTTGAACAAGTTCATCGAATTTTCACCTGTACGACCTCAATAATGGCACATCATTTCATTAATTCTCATTGCTTTTGTGTTGATGCAGACACGGTTTACTCTATGATTCTTTAATGAAGCGGCTCTAAGTTTCATGTACACACATTAAATATTAAATAAACTGTGGCATGCAAATTACTAGCTAGGTGAAAGGCTTGCATATACTGAATAGTGGACAAGTATTGACATAAGAAAGAAAGTGAATATAATGTCAAATGGAATAAGTAATTCATTCAAAGTAATTATTTAGCCCGATTCTACTCCCGACATTGAATATTCCATTTTCTAACGCTCAATAAATAACATAACTGTTTAAGCATTGGGGTACAATTGGAATATTGGAAATAAGACAAAGCAGAGTGGATGATGCTGGGGCAATGTAATTTTTTTAGCCTAAAAGTCATTGTCCCATCCGGACAAATCATCCGGGGTGTCCTCAATTTCAATTTCAAATTTGTCGAAATTGGTAGTGTCAAGTGGCCCTCTGAGATTAGGGATGATGGGAGGTTTCATCTTCCTCGATCGTAATCCTTCCCAGTCAAAGCCTTGAAACCATCTATGTGATGCCACATCACGTAGATTCCTCGCTCCCAGTCTTTCTCCCGGAGCTTGTTTGCACAGTCGTCGAATCAACGAAACGGCAGCTTTACTACATGTTTTGGGGAACTTGACGGAGTCGATTCCCTTGAGAATCGCGTTGTATGTTGATAATGGGTCGGCAGACGCAGCGTCATTTCCCAAGACATTATCTGCCGAGTGAGGACCATATGGCGGACTGTAAAAGAGGAAAAAACGTTGTTTTTAAAGGAAATCTTATATTAAGTTTGATTGGAATCAACATTTTTTTTTTTTTTTTTGGTTATTAATAAACACATATGCGTCTCAATTATTCATTAATGTTGACTTTGTCGGAAACAATTATTGATTAAGTTCAGTTTCTTGTAATGATATTGTTTGTTAAAAAAGTTTGATAAAATTTGTTCAACCAGTTTTATGTATCCATCATTGGCAAACATGAGATTCTCCGGTTTCAAATCGCGATACACGATCTCCCTCTCGTGCAAATATTCCAACGCTTGTAGAACGCATCCAGCAATGAAACGAGAGATGGAGTCGTCAAACGAGCCTTTGTCCCTCAAAATTGTCCATACCTCTCCTCCAAGACAAGCTTCCATAAGCATGTAAACGTACTTTGCATCCTTAAAAGTTCTGTATAGTCTGCATTTGATAAAAGAAAATCAGAGAAAGTACAGTCATCATCATCGTCATGAACAAGAGTGAAAGTAATAAGAAGCCATATTAGTTTTCTTGAGTAAGTACCTCGCAATGAAGGGTGAGTTGCATGAAATCATTATGTTCTTTTCTGCATAAACATGATCTTGCTGCTGTGTAGAAATAATATGAACTTTTGGCAAGCATTTTAATGCAAACACCTTTGTGGGGTCATATGAGACTTTGCACAGCTCAACCCTCCCGAAGCCTCCAACTCCCAGTGTAGAAACAAATTCCAAATCATCAAGTTTTAGACGAGTGAAGTCAAAATCATCTTCATTCCTCGCGTAAGGAAAGTGGTGGTGGTGGTGATGATGATGATGGCAATGGAACAAGTCAAATGATGGATTTGGCAAAGAGCGAGAAAGTGTTTCAATTGCAGATTTCTTGTCAGGATCTATATCATCAAGTAACTGGCTCTTACCAGATGGTGAAGATGATAGATGAGTTGTGGATGAAGCAGGCGATGAAATATGTAATTGGGTACAAGAGGAAAAGTGAGTTGGTTTACGTAAGCGATTAAATTCGCCCAAATCCCCGATTAATTGCATGAATGAGTCTCTGTCCAAAGTTAGCACCTGCACAGGAAAAAAAACAAAAGTATTATAATATTAACTTGTTTACCAAGGTACAAGATTTTCTAATGTAAGCCGATTATTCCACATTTTCTTTGTGTAGTCTTAGTCTTACCTCCACATTCGTAATCGCAATTACATTTGCACTTCGGCGTTCCTCTCGAAGTAATGCTTGTTCTCCAAAGTAATCTCCGTGAGAGAGCTCACGTAATACATGCATCTTTCCGACAAATCCACTAGCACTCATGCTCGAAGCCGAGGGTGAGCCTCCCAGAGTACCCGCAAGACAATGAGGGGCTTCTAATACTGTTGACACTGTTGAGTGAGTCGAGTCGACATCTATGTCATTGTCGTCGTCATCATCCCTTTCAACTATGTCAGCATCACGTAATTCGCTCACCGTCACTCGTACCCTTCCCTGGCTAATGATAAAGAATGTATCTCCGACAGCACCTTCCCTTATGATAAAGTGACCTTCTGGATATTTTTCCTGATTTTAAAAAGCAAAGCTGAATTATTATTTTACTTCCTTACAACGAAAATTGGCATACCAAATGTTAAGATCTACTCACAACTTCAAGGCAATCAGCAATACGGGCAAGACTTGCCGTGTCAAGTCCTTTCAAAAGTGGGACTGATTTCAAAAATGCCATACGATCTTTGATTCGCTGCATACCCGCCCTCACCATAACCATTTGAAAGGCTCTTCGTTCCAATACCCATGTTTTGCATTCGGTAATAGCTAAAAATTTTTATCTTGTTTAATTATTTCCAAACAAATACAAACAACAAATATTTAATTTTTATGCTCACCCCGAACAGTTGCTGTTCGTTTGCAGTTGTAGAGTAAAGCCAATTCCCCAAAAGCCACGCCTGGTTTCAATATTCCCAGATTCCGGGAATCCTGAGATACTTGCAATTGTCCTTCCGCAGTTACATAGAGGTGGCATCCTTTGGCACAAAAAATAAGGTGAAATCCAAGATTTACAAGTCTTAAATAGATTCCCAAACTAAAGGCTCACTTACCCGGATCGCCTTCACGAATCACATATTCTCCAGGACTAAATTTTTGTGGATACATGAAATCCACGATATCTCTGACTTGATCGGGATCCAAATTTTGGAGAAAATCATTGTCACTTAAAGCAGCTCTGATCAATTGCCTTGTCCGGAAGTCCTTATTATGCCGTTCAGGAGGTGAAGTAGCAACCACTTTGCTCTGAGAAGTTTCAGATTCTTTCTCTTTTTCAGGAACCAAACCACTTTCGCCAGAAACTCCGCATTTCTTTTGATGTGATCCCCCTTGTTGATACGAGGATAAAGATGGGATTCGTGTCAACTCTGATTTTTCAATGACAGACTAGATAAAAAAAATATACATAGAATATATGCACACATAGAATTTAAATTGATAGAAAAACGAATTGATTAAACTTACTTTTAATTTATGGACTTCTCTCTGAAGTCGGTTGATTTCCTTCTCTTTCTCGAGGAGTGTTTCCCTCATTCTGTTCAGTTCGGAAAATACATTCTCAACTCCACCAAGAACACTTTCCTCCGGGCTGTAGTCGCTGTTGTTGTCACTCATCGTTAATAATTTAATGCAGAAACAATTAGATCAGCTATTTAGACCGATGAGTCTCTTGGATGCTTGCAGGTCTCACGCCAGCGTTTAACTAAGGCGAGAAAAACTTTTCCTTCCCATAAAATCTCTTCTTCTACGTAGGTACTCTCGTAAGTACATTCTTTCACGGAAAATAAAACGTGCCGAAATCCAATTGTTTGTGAGGTAATGCAAGGTGTTTCCAGTTGTCTTTTACCAACGAAAAAAAAGTTATGAAAAGAAAAGCCTTAACTGCTTGATGATGGTTAGATCACCTGGATTTTTCTAAATTATTTTATTTATTTCTCGATCCCCACTCCACCGCCACAAGGTAATGTGGGCTAGGCCAGTGTGTGGCAATTTTGCTGGCTTTTCGAATGTTTTTTCATTTCATATTCTGATAGACTTGTTTTTCACGTGAAAATGGTTAACCAAATATAAGTACATTTTTGTTAAGATAGATTTCATATTTTTGCGAGCTTCTTTTATATGTACATACTAAACACGAAACAAGTTTGTGGATACACATGATATAACTGTCACTAACCGGTGTTGCCCGCATAATTTTTACTTTCACAAAAGTATTGGTAATGATGTCAGAGAATGGATTTTTATGCTAGGCCAGTGTGTGGCAATTTTGCTGGCTTTTCGAATGTTTTTTCATTTCATATTCTGATAGACTTGTTTTTCACGTGAATATGGTTAACCAAATATAAGTACATTTTTGTTAAGATAGATTTCATATTTTTGCGAGCTTTTTTTACTATGTACATACTAAACACGAAACAAGTTTGTGGATACACATGATGTAACTGTCACTAACCGGTGTTGCCCGCATAATTTTTACTTTCACAAAAGTATTGGTAATGATGTCAGAGAATGGATTTTTAGGACAGTATGTCTATATACGACAGTCACCTCAGCAAACAGAGAAACCACAAATTGTCAATTATTTTTTGGGAGTAAACAGTAAATATGAACGTTATCGTAATTCTATTCGCAGAAGTAAATAAAAAATCCAGACTGAGCAAATCTGAATTTAAAAATTCGGAGAAAATTTCAAGATCGAGAAGGATGAAAGTTTTTGCATGGAATGGAAAAACAAGTTTACCCAGGAAGGGCGTGCATGAGTCTGAATATGAATCTCTCACGGCTTGTCCTTGGAGGGGATTGTAATGGAACGCGTGAATTTCTGCCTACGCTCCATCCAAATAAAGTGCATCATGTAAGGAGACAGTAAAATCTAATGCAAATAACTCAATCAAAGTACGTAGTGGTGGAAGCATTAGTATTAGTAAGCGCTACTTACTAAAAGACTAGAATTTGTTTGAGGTGTGAATGACGAGGCGAGGGTTTGTGCAGAACATTAATGAGACAAGTAAAGCAAACATTTTTTTTTTTTTTTTTTTTTTTTTGCGAAAAGTAAAGTAGGTCTAAAATGTCTGAATGGGTTCTCAAAGTGCTCCAAAAGTTCCAACACGGACTCGGAACATGTTCATTGAAAGCAGATCTAGAATAATTCGCCCAGACTACTTATTATTCAACATCTATTCAACGTTTTTAAAATAATGAATTTTACAAAAACGAACTTTCCTGTCCTTTGTCTTCGCAAAAATAATAATTAACAAAAAATGAAGAAAAACAAAACTTTTGAGTTATTGAAGTCTATTGCATTACTCACTATAATTGATTGGCAAATGTAAACATTTGCTGGGAACTTCATGCCCTTGGAAGCAGACTGGGTGGTTTCTTAATCACAGCACCTTAGAAAATTTTCCACCTCGTTACTCGTTATTGATCGCATATGGTGCTTGTTTGAGTTTCGGGTATTTTAATTTTGCCAAATAAAGTAGAAACAAGGAGCTTTAACAATTAAGCCAAAATCAAACAAAGAAACTTTCTCCAATGTTTGCGGCTACACCAAATACCAAAAACACTACACCAAACACATTCATACCAAGCCAAGATGAAGTTGAATGCTTCTTAGAAAAAAGGTTGCGCTACAAACCCGAACAAAAAACCGAAGGCATTTAGGTTAGGAAAGCAAACCCCATTTCAGGTTCGATGAATTAATGATCGTACTTAAGAACTAATAATATTTTTGGAAGACACAGGCCCACTAGACTAGGCCTTTGTAGAGCCACTACGTATATGTATCAATATTTGGGAATTATAAACCAATGCAGCAGGTCATGTGTGATGTTCCAAGCCGTTAGTGAAGAGCTGAATATTTTTTAAAGCTTTAAAATGCACACATAGGAAGTGTGTTTGGTACCACAAGGAACAGCATTGTTTAATCTTTTTGGTCTTTCTTAGGAATTCCTGTCTTAATCGTGACTGATTGACAGAGGAAGAGCACAAGTGTACTTATATATACGCGTTAGTCAATGACTGATTGAGAACGATAAATATGAAAAGCATGCAACGAATGAATATCTGATAACCCGATTGAAAAATTGTAATGCATACATTTCAAAATGCTAATAAACGTTCAAGTTAATATTTTCTTATATCTCGAAGTACCCTCAAGAAAAGAAAGGCACGTTTATGATTACTATATCCAAAGCTAACTACCTTAAAATTGCTTTGAATGGTTTTGTATAATATTTGCGTATTTCGTATTAGTTGAATTGACAAGAAACCAATGATTTCGTATATTTGCGGGGTGGATTGAATTGGGAAAAAACCAAGATTTTACAACGAGCGAGTTTTCAGTATAACTTCTCAATTCAATGTTTCTTTATTTTACATCATTTTTAAATGATACAATATTCAGCAATCAGTAATACTCCTTAAACAGTAATTCATCGGTTGAACGCGGCAATTATTGTCAACTTTGAACCACATGTCATATGTATGTCCCGTAGTTTTTAAAATATCGATACAATACATGTTTTTGTATTTGTGTAATAGTAATAAGTATGTACTTATCCTATGGAAAATTTCAACGGCGATTTGGCTTCAACTTTAACACTACCATATATAGAACATGTTTATAATAACACAAAACCATTTCCAAGCACTAGAGGTTCAGTCAGACTTTATCTTACTTCTTTTTCTTTTAAAGCAGTTTTCAAATATGAATGTCGTTACGATCAATAGTAATCAGTAATCACACCGGCGAAGATTTATGCCTAATTCTAATCTAATGTAGAATAAACGCATATCACATACACATCTAAATACGTCTGATTACAAAAATTGAAAAAAAGAGTATTCAAACTAACTTTGCAGTTCATTAACTAAAACGCGCTGTAACTATGCAATGCAATACGAGTAATAAATATTACGACCACAAACATAGTTTGATTTCATGATAGTAATAAATATACAACATACTGAAATTGGAATATTGTAATGCACTGTAATACTCAACCACAACCACGCGCTGTACACATTTCTAACGAAACTATTTTCTAACGCATTTTCATCTATCATCTCTCATTCATTCATTAATTACTTAGGAATGGAAGCAGTAAGTTCATCCATCAGCGCCATCAAGTACGGGTTCCCCCCAAGTGCTGTAGTTTCATCGCGCAAATCCTGTTCTAGCCCTCTAAGGGCAGATTCAGTATATTTCAGGGACCCGAATTTATCGAGCAGTGAGACGAAATATTTCTTTCAAATCCAAGTTTTTGGTTCGTTGTTTTAAAATGCACTGGATTTGGTTATCCTCAGGATGTGACTGAATAGCATGTATCACGGGGAAGCTGAATTTTCCTTCCGTCAAGTCTTCACAGAAACTTTTGTTTTCACAGTACTTTAAAAGAGAGACAAAATTGTTAAATTACTGCCACATTTCAATTTTATTGGAACACTTCTGACCACATATAATAATTGAGCTGTGATACAAAAAGATAATGATTGTATCTTACCTCAGCCAACATCAGATTCGCATAATCGTCTCGAATTTGGAAGTACAAGCCCAACATTGAGACTAGATTTTTAAGATCACTCTTGTAATCACTAAATAACTGAAGCAATTTTATGCCCAGCATAAAAAGGCCACCGGTTTCTAGAAAATAATTACCATTCAAGGTTTAATATTCAATTTATTCAAGCCGATAAAAACAAATCGACAATCAACACTAACACCCTTCCTATTTTGCATAGAGGAAGGTTCGAAGTTCGAACAAAAATAATAAAGCTTACTTTTGACAATGGTGTCCTTATATTGGGCTTCACTTGGGCAAATGAAATTGTCCCTCCAATAAATTTCCATTCCTTGTCCACGATGTAGCTCCAATAGTTGTTCAGTGAACACTTCCACGGCCTAATCAATGAAGGGATGAGAAATTAAAATATAGCGTTACAGTAAGTGATACAAGAAGCAAAATTAAGTATAATACCTTTGGGTGATTTAGGGCAATAGTTCGCTCGAGGGCTATGAAGTAAACGTAATTTGCAGCATTAATTGTTTGTGGAACGCCAAATATAGCATGGGCGACGGGTTGCCCGCGCCTAAGTTCACTTCCATCTTCAATATCATCAATTCTGTCAAAAAAAAACCAAACATTTTATTAAGCTGCTATAATAAAAGCTTTAAATGTTCAATAAATAGCTCCTTACAATAAAGATGCGTTGTGCAACATTTCCATGATATCACAAACTTTGCTAAGAATCTGTGGGTCAACATTTAACCAATAATTAAATGCTATCGCAAGTTTTGAGCGCACTCCTTTTCCCGGAAGCGAGCGAATATAGTCGAAAGGATGAAGTAGAATCCTGTCATCTTCAGGATTTCCAGTTTTGCTCTCGCATTTATTCATGTTTACGGCAGTACTACCTCCGCACTTGTCAACGCCGTTTCCAGATAAGCCGCAAATTTGTAATCGTGGCGATGTATGATGATTCCCAGGGCATGTCGGAAGCTTCTGGCTCATAATATCTCTCCTTCCCTATTTCCGTCCTCTTCTCTTGTTTTGTTGTTCAATTGCTTGTTTTCCCGCGGCGATCAAACCTGAAAAAATAACGCAATATGCAGTTAAAATAAAAAGTCCTAAAATCATTAAGAATGAATAAAAACGCCACGATTCTTCTCCTACAAAATGTACCTTAAACTTTATAAAATTTAATAAGCTCCACCAAGCACGTGCAATTAATGCAAATCGTGCGAGTACATTTTTAAGTTCCAAAACAAGCTAGTTATTCCTGAATATTTAAATAAACTCAAGACTGTTTTCATCGATTGATATTGCTGCTTTATTCGCCAGATATGATGCTGATGATGACCTTCGATGATATGGTACCAGATATGTAGCACACACACTAAATAAACTTTCTCTCAAATACTAATTCATTTTTGTCTCTTTCTGTTTCGTTCTGCCTACCTATGTCTAATTTATTTTGGGATTGGATTCCACAAAAGCCTGGCAGTTAGTTGGTCGTGGGAATTTTAATAAAATATTGCTAATTAAATCTGGTAAGTGTTCTAATGACAACATGCACCCAAGAAAGAATCCAAGCGAATGCAATGCACAAAAAAAGGAGTGTAATTAGATCCTAATCTATTTCAAAACCATCATCCACCCTGGAATGTAAAATATAAAGAAATTTCGTGGACCAAGCTTTTGGGAAGTACGAAACAACGAGCCAGACCAAGAACTAGAACCAGTACTACTATTTGTATAGGGAACACCACCAAAAGTACCAGCGGATATTTTTATTTAGAGTTCAATATTAACTTTTCTAAAACGAAAACGACATGGAAATCCAAACGACAAAACGGGTGAAGTATTCGGAACAATATACTTCTTTCTTTTTGGTCGGCAGGCCTTAGAAAAATGCATCTAACTTGTGTTGTGTGCTCGGGTCGCTGCGGTAAAATACTGCTGGAAAAATAAAAAATCAATAGTTAGAGCTGGTATAAATAGCGACAAACGTCTAGCTGGTGCAGGCATACATTGCTAGGGAGTAGTTCCCTCCACACCGCATTTTCCCCGTATAAAAAAAAAAAAACTTTTACGCTACATAGCAAAAAGAACATCTTCACCCAACGTAGTAATCTTGTAACTAAAGTATGAACACACAAAGCCCCAGGTTTTTTATCGCTTTCACAAGAAAAAAAAGCCTAAACGCACACGCCATACCATTTCATTGTCTGTGATAATAGGTTTCTGCAAAAAGTACTTTATGATATTAAAAAGTTTGAAAAAAGGAAGAAATGTCTAGAGAACGATTATTTTAAGGCATGAGACCTTTGACTTTTTGTATTCTTTAATCGTAAGATCACCGGCTAGATTACTAGGCCTCCTCCTACCTAATCTTATTTTTGACTTGGCACTAATGATGTTTGCATATGCGAAGAAAAAAGTGATTTCATGACGCTCGCTGTCACACTTTAATTTGACGTACGTATAAACGAGAAGCGTTGATACATGACCTGACCATCAACACATTCAACACCAGTTGTCGACTTCTTTTCCATTTAGATTGAATTGAACAAAGACACGCAACGCTTAAAATGACAGTTCCTATTGGTTTAGCATTGGTTTGTCGCATTGTTTTAGGATGCAACTAATTGTCAAATTTTATTTAAACTGAAGTACATATTTGTAATCAAAGTGGGATATATAGGGACTACAAAACAAAAAATGTCAAATCAACTTACTTACAAGTAGACTTGAGGAATTCTGTGGCCAATCTGTCAATTACAATGTTCCCTGGAATTGTATTTAACAGTAGATAAATAGTGTACAAGAAGAACAATAACTGTGTCGTCTATTCACTTTAAAATACATCTATAGACTGGACATTGAAAGGAGATACACAGCAAGTTTTTGTTTCAAAATAAATATTTATACTAGTTAAATAAACACGTACGACGTAAATAAGTAGAAGTTCGTCGACTCCAGCTGATAGATGAATCTATAATTAGCAGTTTTAGTAGGTGTACGTGTTTTAATCTTAATCTTAATCACTAAACTATTGCCTACACACGTCATATCCGTGAGATCCAGATCGTGAGATGAGGATGAGACCGTGTGAGAGCCACAAACAAAACAAAATTCTCTATTTTCATTCATTTTTATGTGAATGCATGTTGATGATGATGCATGATCATATGAAGCAAAGAAGCAATGAAATGGCTCATTCATCTTCCCCCATCCATCATGATTCATACATGTATGTTTCATCATCCAGTCTCACTCTCTTGCTCATTGTCGTAAATCCCTTATTATCATAGTCGGAATCGTAAATGGCACTAAATACAAGACTGTCGGTTATTGTACTAATAATGGGTTCATTATTACCTATTTCGTTTGTGGATTTATAGAAAATTAATATCGCATCGAATTATTAATTGAGTGACATGTCATTTCAAACTCATGCATGGCTTGATCTAATTTTACATACAGACACTTGACTCGTGTATTTACTATTATATTAATAGTAATGATAATGGTGAATCTTTAATAGAAAGGCATTTTAGTCAATATCAATAAAACCTTTATTCAGCACCGAAGAAGAATCAGGGGGAATGAATCATGAATTTGAACTTTCAATTCTTTTATTCTATTATTCCTCGTTATAATAAAGATGGATATGTAAGTTTATTTATGCAGAGATGAGTTCGTGTAGTCTCGTTCAATTTCCATATCGTACCTTTCCCTAAAATTGTTTCCGGTATAACTTTTAAAAAACTTACTTGTTTTCTCTTGTCATCTTTTGG
>JAHZMX010002100.1:0-16942 GCA_027743895.1 Seira musarum | reverse complement strand
TTTCGTCTCTTGAAAAAGACCTGGCCTAGCCCAATGGGGATAGGCTAATGGGCAAGCGGTTATCTGTGGTGCTATATTAGCTTCCAACATCATTCATTTAATTTTTAAAGAGGTTTATACATTCCATCCTACACTCCAATTTTACTTTTTTTATTCTCCTGTGACAGCTCAACATTATAAATGTGAAGTTGATATAAAAGGAAGATGAGTTGACAATAAACCATGAGCGCAAATTAATTTATTATATGACCGTGAAGATTTATTAGCTTCGAAACAAAAGCATCCATTTATTTTGAACATGTGCGATGTGTATATGTGCATCTTTTTGTTCAGGTGTTTCTTCGGGTTTATCAATTCACTTGCTAAATACATCTGTCGTCGTTCATAATAATCATGCACCTACTTAACTATTAAAATTCTTTATAGCCTTTCCCACTTTCGTTTTGTGAAAAAGTTTCCCTGAATGGAAGTTGGAATAGGATTTTGAAATGAATAATTCAAATGAGTGCAGTTTCTTCTTAATTATTGCAATAAAACTTAGCTTAATGAACATTTTGTCCAAAACGTTCAGCTCTAAAAACCAAAAGTAATTTATTCAGTGGTGAGAAAATGATTTATTTTAATTTAAAATGTATTTATGAGTTACTTATTGCAGTTACTCTTAAAGTGTTCCTTCTTTGTCTCCAAATGGCATATCTCTTGGAATTTCATGATTACTTTCATAATCAGCATCAAATATGGGGAATTTATGACGTGTTGACCACATGCAGTGATTATAGGAATTGGAATACATTTTATTATTGTTTTTGATGACGTTCATTTTGATGAGGATGATGATGAAAACAATGAATGAATGAATTGCACTGTTGCTTCTAATGAAATTCCTTTAGATCATCACTATCTTTAAGCATCCANACTGTTGCTTCTAATGAAATTCCTTTAGATCATCACTATCTTTAAGCATCCATATGACGAAATCACAAAGTTGAAATGACTTCTTGACATGTTACGCTTTAATTTCATGCACCCTTTTATGTGCATTCAATGTCATACATTTGATCTGATAAAAAGAAGATTAGTAATTTTACTTGACACTCGTTTGGTTTTGTAGAGCATCTTGTTTTTTTGTGCATCATCATAAATATGTTGCTAATTAAAAATCAATGTTTTTTATTGTCCTTTCCCAATTTATAATTAGAAAAATATTTTCTCCTCAAATGAGCACCCATCATCATCAATTACCTTGTTAGATGAGCGAACTATCACCATCACCATCATATCTTTTCAAGTTTCTTTATGACCTGTTGGAAATTCGTTGTAATGTGCGAATTTCAATCATTAAAAACATGTATTTTTTACAAGAAAAATTTATTGAGACAAAAAATGGAATTACTAGTTTTTCCTTTTTTCGCAACATTTTTCATTTTGCTTTCCAATTGATTCCAACATGTCTTTTTCAGTTTGATTCGGCAAAAAAATTTAATGGCTAATTACAACGTGTTCAAAAGTGCGTAACAAGTTGTCATCTGACAAGCATAAATTACTGATTTTATTGTACCTCGCTTTTTTTCTAATCAGTTGACGGAAATTCCTACAAAAGCATGAAATTCGATAATCGCACACCTCATCGTTGTTTCTTACGTTCTTCCCATTAAAAATTGTTGCCTTATTTTTTATTAGCTACGGATTGAAAAATTAAAGGAAAAAATTCAATGTTCTTTTCATTTCAATGTGCATGTATTTATTGGCAATAAATAGCTAATTCGTGAAGTAACAAATAAGGTCACGTTTTTTCTATCGCAAAAATTATCCTGCATTCTTATCTATACTGGCCATCTTAATCATAATCACAAGAACCACTATTCATACAATATGCTTTTGGGCGTGAGTATTTCGTTTTACCAATTTGGATTTTGATTACTTGATAATTTGTACGGTTTATTAAAGTAGCACTTGGATTCGTTGATGGTAAAACTTTATTGCTAAAAATATTCTACAAAAAGTCCTTCCCCACCACCACTAGCAATACTATACTCACCGTGCGGTACGTAAGTACACATGCCTGCGGTCAAATATTTTTGGTCGTGTTGTTTTACCGGGAGATAAGTAAATAAGTAATTTAAAAATTTGGCAATGCAATGCCCAATAAAAAAATACGTGCTTTTTACCAGAAAAATCTCTTCACGAGTCAATAATGCTACTGTCATTTCATTAATGCTTGTTGTGATGTGTACTCCTAGATAAACTATAGTTCATTCATATATCGCGTACTTAACACCTTCAAGCCAATAATGGGCAATTATAACTTGAAAAAGTAGTCATGCACCGCTCACACTTCATTACAATTCTCTGTAAATCTTTTTTGGCTGGGAACTTTTCTTTTTTAAAGAGATTCTTGATGAAGAAATAGTTTGATAGGTAGTACAAGGCCCTTTGAGATGTTGATGTGTCCCTACCTACATGTCTTGCATGCGTAAGTGTGGAGATGTCCTCTAATTCCCGTAAGTTTTTGACCAACCTGTTGCTCGAGTGCATGTTTTGGTGCAATGTTAAGCATGCAATGCAATATGCAACAAGTAAGTACGATAATATGAACAATCGCTGGTAAGCAACTTTTGCTGATCACAATAGTCTTCTTTTTTTCAAAAATGAGTTGAAACAATTTTTTATGAGTGGATCATGTGCTAGTGCTGTAGCATACATGCAAATAAAAAATGAGAAATGAAACAGATTCTTGACACAAAATCGTGATTTTGTTTTATGCCTCCTTTTTTGGGAGAAATTATCAAATTATTAGGCAATAAGAATGACGGAGGGCTGCTTTATACTTTGTTCTTGGCATGCGCCGATGATGTCGATGATATGCGAAGAGATGCCAGATTTTAGGGAAAATGACAGAGTACGACATGACATGCACGCACATTACTTACTTCTACTACTACTGCTCACTTTTTCTTTGTCAATAATTATTGATGGGTTTTGAAATGCTAATGGTATTAATAATAGGGGTGATATTGAGTCTTTGTGTAAGCATTTTATTAAGTAAATAATGTACATCTTTAAGAAGAGAACAAGTGGGATTGCACTTTTTTTATGTGATGTGATGTGATGAGTATAATGATATGTGAGAGACTTCAAGAGCTTCATCATTTCATTAAATAGAAGAGAAAAATAACCTGTCGAAATTCACAAAGACGGTTGTCAATAATCTTCATTTTTTAAATAAAATGATTCCTTACAGCACGGGGATGCATTATATGCTACCTATATCATTATAAATTAGACTACATCAACAACAAAAAATATCTCTGCGTTTTATGAGGAAGAAAAGTTAATGCTCCCTTCCTTCTGTACAGTTTTTAGCCATTTATTATTATTATTTTGACAACATAACTTTCTTTTCATAATTTGCAATTGGATGGATGAAATGGAAAGGTGGCCCGAGTGCAAGCCAAGAGACTCTTTTTTTCAAGCTTTTTGTGTGGTAAGACAAGAGCATTACTCAAAAGATTACGGGCTTTTTATTTCTTTGAGAAATGATTGAGGAGCATTAACTTTTAATTAAAATTATTATCATTTTTTGAAGGGAGAATTTTTCTTTCGGGACCTTTTTGAGATTTAAATATTATTTTTTTTGCTCTGACTTCACCGCATCAAACGAGTAAAGTAACAGTAGCTATATTCAACGAGGAGTGATTGGGGCATGGATGAGCATATTAAAGGCTTGATGCTTTGCTGATGTAGGATTACCATAATGATAGATTACCAACGTTGTTATTATTTGCATACTACGTTTCAGATGGCAAGGGAAAAGCGTTGTGTTGAAAGATGACCCCTACAATCCCATCCCAACTTTTTTATTGCTTGCAAAAATAAAATAAATGAAGGAAAGTACCAAGAATTAAAACTTAATTTTTTGGTGGACATATTTTTTGCAAAAAAAATTTATAGTTCAAAGTGAATGGTAGTTTGTCCCTTCTTGTAAAAATTGATGCTTTTAGTAGTTTTTGCAGAAAAAATAGAAATTTTTCTGTGTAAATGGTTTTTTCTATTTTGACAAGTACACAATTTAAACATTTTTTGATTCATGCTAATTTTATGTTAAAATCACTACTCTTGAGAAGGATTGAGGATCTCCTGCATAGATTCCCCATTAATCGTTCGCATCAAGTCCATGAATATCCACTTGATGACTGCAACGATGACGTATTCAAATTAATGACTAACATTGCATGTCTGCAAAAACTTGTGATTTTGATAAAGAGCTACAAGTACAAAACATGCTTATTTTTTTGAAAGTGAGATTTTTATGAATATTATGCGTAATGAAAAGTGGACAATTGGGATTGTGTGTGATGGTCACTACTTAAGTATTTCTTGCTTTTATACATTTGTACTAGTAGTCATTGAATGCGAAAGGGTGCTACTGAAAATATAATATAAAGAAAACAACATTCTCAAATTCTGACGAGCTCATGTGGTGTAAGATAGTGAAGTTCATATTATGACTATCAAGTTTAGGTATTTGCGGTGAACATTACTAATTTTCTGATAAAGCAAGGAGAAACACTAATCTTCACAAATTTACAGTGAAAATTATCCATGAATAATTCATGCTGAAGAAGCTACTGACATTGGCATCGGTAAATTCTCGAAATCCTTTGATGATGCTAACGCTGCCAGCACGCAATCGATTTTAATTGAAGATGACGCCTAACAAAGTAAATGCATTAAATTTTATACAAAAAAAGATTCCAATTTTCCCCGTCGTTTCATCTCATGCAAAACGGTTTTTCGAAAAAATCGACATGTTTCACATGCTGCATTATGCATCTTAATCAATACTTCTTCTTTTTTTGTGAATGACTCGCCACTTACTTATGGTTAGTGCAACATCATAAGTAATTTGCACTGGTCTGGGGTGCGTGCAACAATACTTACAACAATCACTTCTAGTACTTTCATATTCACATGCATTCTTTATTTTTGCAATGCAATGCAACTTGCCATATGCACCTAAATTTTTCTTTGAAAAGTTAAAATCCCTAAATGAATGTGTTGGGAAAGCCGTGTAAAATTTCTTTTTCGGAGGAATGAGAGCGTTACGGCAAACAAAAGAGCAAGTTCTCTTTCATTTTCCTAGTTAGTAGTTTACTACAATGCAATGTTCTTTAAGCTTGGCGTGAGGTGTGTGTGGCCATATGGCTATTTCAGTAATTTCATACGTCTACGTGCTAATGGTATTGCACAGAAAGGGAATGCGCTAAAAAATAATGCATCATTTTTTTCGATTAGTTCATTATAGAGAGTAAAAACGAAGACGAGTTTGAACAAAGGGATCGGTTTGAATTAAGAAGTTTTATAGTTTATACCCCTCCTCACATCTTACCAATACTGTTCATCATCATCACTAACACCTTTACTTTTATTGTTCGTTCAGTCGAATCATGACACCTGATTTTGATTAGTTTTATCTTTAATTTTTGCACGAACTGAATAGAACGGTTAATTCTGCAGTAAAGCTTTGTGTTTTATCATTTAGTTTTCTTCATTTCATTCTCTGACGGAGTTCATGAAATTTTGTTGAAAGAGTGAACCGCGTAATTTTTCTAAAAATTGAAAAGAATATTATGGTAGGCCGGCACTGCATTATGAAAAGAAGGGAGGAGGGAGGAAGTAAAAGCGCGTAAAATTTGCATACCTTCTTCTTCATTCCATTGCAGACTTTTAAATGTAAATCTGTGTAGTGGATAATAATAGGTTGCTCAAATATACTTGTCGCATCGCATTGTCGTGAGCTTGTTCATAGTACTACAAAATAATCACGGTTTTTTGTTTTCACAAAATAATGAAAAGAAGCTTAAATGATTTCGGCATGGCTTTTATCACAAAATAAAATGGAGAGGGTCTCCCAAATAGTAAATGATGATATTGTTCAACATTCATTTTCGTATAGTCGGAAGAAAGAGAATTGTATTTTTTAATGAAGACATATTTCCCACAGGAGAGTTCTGCTTGCTGTATTTATAGATATTGCACATTATTTTGCAAGTCACGCTGTACGAGGAAGCTCACTCCTAATGGGGATGAGCCACATTTAAAGATAAGGCGCATGATTTTTTTATTCCCAATTTTAGATGAAAATAGTTGTTTTAATAAAAGGAAATTACCAGCAGTCGAAATCTGTCTCCTTTGTAGGAAAATGAATATTCCTCTCTCTAGTGCTTCTACAGGACGTGGCTTTTATGACGGATATATTCAAGGAACATTGTTTGAATCTGCGATCATGACCAGGCTCTATTGAACTGATTGAAAAGGGAAGTTAAGAAGCTGAAATGTAATGTATGTTTGAATTGGGTACCTGAGCAGAATTTTTGTATACCACATACCACCACCAGAATTTACATACATATCCTGTTCTACAAAACATATTTCTCAATATTTTAAAAGATTCTTTGAACAGAGTAAATAAATTTTCCAGGTTCAGTAAGACAATGGGCGATTCTTTACCATCAGATGGTATTAACAGTGACGTGAAGTAATAAACTTCATTCATTTAGAAAGGTTCTTTTCAGCTTCTGTTTACGCAAGTTGTTAATCTGTTGTGAAAACCCAACTCAGTATGCACTATAGTAGCGCACACTAATCCATGTTTGTATAAAGTAGTAAGTTTCTAGAAGCTTATTTTAAGTAGCTAATTTTTAGATTACAAGCTAAATCAGTGCTAGAAGGAATAAGTATGTAAACTAGTCCTCAATGCATTTCTATTTACCTGATTTCATTTCCCTTCATTTAATGATGATTAAATTTTTGCCTAGTGCAAACCTTACAATTAAGGAATTAACGAAGCTCCTAAAGCTGATTAGCAATTAACTGTAATTACATCTGAACTTACTAAAGAAATTTCCATTTGCATGGCCCTCTTCTAACGACGGAAGCGCTCAAATAATCATAAGGGATGGACAGGTAAACGCTTTTGCTTTCTTTTCTTTCGTGTGATTTTATGACAGAAGCCCGTTTCATTACATCGCGAACTATTTGGCCCAGTGCTGATTATGATTTAATGATGATCCTTTCTGTGTGGTTGACTGACTGTGATAGTGAAATTTTTCTGTGATGATATGTCTTGGTCGTGCGTTTTTCGTTTTTTAATAGGCATTTTCTACAAAATTGTACATGTATTTTCTCAATGTTTCTTACTCACAAATTTTTTGAGGGTTAAACTATTCATTAATTTGTTCACGTCGGCGTTCTTCCATTCACCTAAATTGTACACTTCTAATTAGTTGTAGTGGGAGAGATGATTATGAATAGGAATGCGTATCCATTAAGGATCTAGAAGGGAGTGATCATTCCATACACAAAAGTTGTTTTTTGACATCTTCTTCGTCTATTTTAGCTTTCATCATGTTTATGTATGTAGAGGCAAGCAATTAAATTCGTGGAGTAGACAAAAAATCAAAAGTTATTTCACAGAAATTGAATACTTAAAAGATGCTATTATAACTTTGAAGATGATGCAAGAATACTTTTACAGTTAATTTTTGTAGTTCATAATTCTTTTTTGCATGCTTGCGTACTTATCCCAAATCTTTGTACGCATTCTCATTCGTGAATTGTCTGTCACAATTTTTTTTTGTCGGAACAGCCAAGCCAAGAAGAGCATCTTCACTTTAAAAAATACTTTTTCGACTGGCTGGAAAGATTAATAGCAATTATGCCACTTATGACATAATGTGAAGATGCACTGCAACATCTGATAGCGTACCGATAACGATAAATTTACATGCACCCATGAATGGTATTATGAGTATCACGCAATCTTCAATCTTTCATACCACGATAAATAATAAATATAAAAATGAATGAGCATTCTTCTTTAAACGATCACGCTTACGATAATTGCAAACCATGTTATGTTATATTATGATATGATGAAGACAGAAAAAAATAACTTTGAAATACTGAAATGAATATTCAACGAAGTAGGTCTCTTTTTTTGCAAAACATCGCATCGTCTCGCGGTGTCAGTACCTGTCTAGAAATATGATAAATTGAGGGAAAGACGGGGACAAAAAATCACGCAATCATATTATGCATAACAAGTAGCTCAGAAATTGATGCATCGGCAACTAGCTCAAAATATTGCATTTCAAACTTGGAGTATTTAAAAAAGTGCTGGGTTGATTGACAATATTGAAATATTATTGGCAATACTACAAAAAAATGATTTACTACATACTTACTCTCGCAGTCTGAGGACAACTTATACTTTATCAAGTGTTTTTATGCAAGAGTGAATTTTATTTTAATGATTGAAAAAGGTTTACTTCATGTTTTTCAAAATTCGATTCCATATTATGTCTTGACTGGTTTTTTATAAATTAGAATGTCCAATCATTATTATACGACGCATGTGAGGAGATCACATGAGTATTAAGTAATTCTTATACAGAGTCATTCTTGAATTCATCACATCATCTTACTTATCATCCTCAATTTTCTCGTTAAATCGAAAGAATTCCTGATCACTTATAAGCGGCTGCAGCGGCAGCATCGAAAAAGTTGTCGGCCGTCTTTTGCTGTGTGGGAGAGATATTGTCTGAAAACTGTTATGAAAAAAGGATTATGATGTTGTTACTCTTTATTATTATTTTTTCTTTTGATTTCCGTCGTCAACCTAAGTTCATGTTCTCATTAATTTGTAAAAGGCAAAAAACTGAGTGATATGATGGCGATGTGATGTGAATTAAAACAATGCCATCATGGTGGATTGGATGATGAGACACAAACACACACATACACAGTGACCTACAATGCGAGGGGTAAATGAGAAATGGTGAAATAAAGTAATATTACTTACTGCACGGGCGATGATTGTGATGGCGATTTTTACTCGCAGGCATCATGAAGGGAGGGTTTTATGATGTGGATTGAAAAAAAAGTGTTGCATCATAATTTCAAATGCGTACAGCTATTATTCTTTAGCTTGATTGTGATGGCGATTTTTACTCGCAGGCATCATGAAGGGAGGGTTTTATGATGTGGATTGAAAAAAAAGTGTTGCATCATAATTTCAAATGCGTACAGCTATTATTCTTTTGCACTAGGGCCGTAAGCTAAAGGGGTAAGGAAGGGATACCATCATTGCATTGAATTGAGCAAATATTAAATGTACTGTACATCCTATCGAGAGGCATATCACAGCCGCGTTAATAAGTTATCTTTGCCCTATAATCAATAATCAATGAATGCATTATGCATAAACTTTTGCGCTGTTTTTTTTCATGTCATCTCCGAAAGCAATCAGACTCACAGCTGTACTATAGGCTCAATCAGAGTTTAATTGTAATTGTAACCAATCCAATCCACAAATATGTCAGAAAAAATTAGCAGGGTAGATGTTTCCAGCCGCTGATATCCTAGCTCAGGCCATTGTTCTCAATATTGCATTAATTAAGATGCTTTTAGAAAATGGTTTGATGATAGTGTCTGCCTCTCTGCGGATTGCCGCATTGTTTGCTAAAAAGTAACGGAATGTTTTCACGGATTGCGAAACTCTGAGTAAAAAGCGAACTGATTCTAATCAGAGAGAGAGAGAGAGAGACAAGACCCTAGTGAATGGGATACAAGTACGTGCACCCTGTGGTAAAACAGTTTTGTAGATATTTTTTTAATGAAATAAGAAGGTGTTATTGTGGGGCAACTAATTTTCGCGAAACAAAATATAAAAAAAATACGAGCGTTTCTTACCACACAGGCACTGCTTCTGCTGTTGCTAATCATAATTGTTTGTGTACGTCGCAGTTTGGCTACCACCGCGGGAGCTCATTCATACGTAATAAATGAAATGAAAGTAAAGTTGATTCATGCCACAATTCACGAGGAGGAGATTTCACAGAAGCAAATGCAGAGTTAAGAGGAGGAGAGGTTAATCTCATTTAACCTACATGTCAACCATTCCTAATGTGTGTGTACATCACGAAAAAATAATATTTCTCTTCTGGCGTGTAAAATCCAACAGTAATTAATTTCTTGCTTAAATGAATAATTTTCCTCGAATGATGAGTTGCACTTTTTTCTTCTAATCAGCGATTCAGTTCTGGGAATGCTTGACATGCAATGTATGGTGTGTGGTTTGACTACAAAGCAAGCGAGTGACTGACACTTTGAGAAGAGTGCAAAATATATTTCACGTGTTTTAATATGCACAACTCGTAGTATTGTTTGTCATTGCTAACGGCTCATCAGTTCCTCACAAAAAAAGCGCTGTCAGGGCATAAAATGAGATTCCCACGTCTGTCAAGAGCATGGCGAATGTCATTCTTTTGAACACAAATGCATAATGTATACCTATCTATGTCCCAAAGTGAAAAAAATCAGACTCTCTTATTTAACTATGGGCCAGTCATTAGATTATTTATTCCCTCTGTGACATGCCTGTTGATAAAATAATTCTTGTTAGTGAAGAAACCATAAAGCAATTAAAAATTTAAAGTGATTAATAAATTACGTTTTTATAAATATGACCGCTCGCTTAGGGCAAAACTCGTTAGTGTATCATTATCATTATAAATGCAAACATTTTGTCAATTTGAATAATTTGTGGGCGTGAAGCAAAGTTGGCAACAAAGTCGATAAAGAATTAAGATGAGATGTTTCGAAAACACATTTTGAATCATTCTCCTAAACACTTTCCCACGCCATTTTATGCTGAATTTGAGTAAGAGTAGGTCGCAAGGGAGGAAGACATGGCACATGTGGAATTCACTAAAGAATGCAAGCATGCATTTGTGTGGAATTCAATATCCCATCATTTTCTAGAATGCCTTATTCATAACAAAAGAAAAGCGTGAACGTGATGGATTTTCTCCGTATTTTTCATTGGGAAAACATTTGGGAGGAAATCAATACAGAAGTGTAGTTCCACTTTAATATCCATTGTAATTTATCATCATGATTGTCCTTGATTAGCTTTTACCGGCTTTCCTTTTGTCGTAAGCGTTTTAAGAATATAAATGGTTTTTATGTTTGACATTAAATATGACTTTTTATAAGCTCTCGTTAGGGATTTAAAGTAAGTATTTTAATACTTGTATGAGGTGAAAAATTGCGATACACATTTATCTTTTTCTCGTGAGGTGGGAAGTTCAATAAAAGGTGCTTAACACAATTCTTTTCGACGGGGGAGGCACTAAGCAAGCACTCATGAATTGAGTAGAGTAAGAGAAGACCATTTTTTATTTGGAAGATCCCCCAGTGCGTGCGAAAGGAAAGAACTTCCTGTTTCATGCATTTGGGCAATATGTCACATTGGGTTTTGAGGTTTTAGGTACAATGTGCAATTTTTGATAGATAAAGAGGGTTATTTTTGTTTTGTTGAAAATGTGCACTGCTACACTCTTATTCATTTGGGAAATTGTAACTGCTCTCGATTTAAAATTGGTGAGGATGACTTTCAGGCATGAATGACAGAGCGGTAAATGCTTACTACCTGGTTCATAACAATACTACTTAAACCTGGCTTGATGAGAAAAATACTACTCAATATGAAGTAGACATGGCATGTCTAAACTTGTGGATAAAATGCAGGCGGTGAGAATTACTCTCACTAAATCATTCTATTTAATTTGTGAGGGAGAGGACTTTGGCTTCCACCTTTTCCCATTTTTTTTTATTTACGCTTATTTTCGTTCAAAGGGAAAAGTGGAAGAGGAGCAAGCCACGACCACGACTCTTTTGTTGGCAAAATAAGGCGCTCTGTGTTGGAGTTGGAATTGTTACTCAAAGCAAGCCAGCGTGACACGCGGATGTTGTTGATGATCTTGCTCGAAAAACGACACAAAATGTTTGTGATTTTGATTTTGCGTCTGTTTGCAACATCAAAATCAACAGCAGCGGCGGCGGTGGTGATGGCATGATGCCTTTTATTTCGGTTGCTTGTTCACGACTAGGTTGATGAGGATGACGATGATGACGCGATGGTGAATCCCTAACCAAAGCGTAGGATAATTTGGTGCAGTTTTTGAATGCATTTAGATTTACTTGTCAGTTTTTTCAGCTAGTTAGAACCTTGTTGGCAGCGTATTGGAGGTAATAGGTATGTTGGTTAGTGTGTAGCAATAATATTTTTAGCTCCGCGTGTAGTAAAAGCAGTCAAATGTCACTAATTTGCTTTCAGACTCGAGTCATTGCTGTTTGATGATGTCTCATGCAGATTCATCCGACAAATTGAGACATTTTTGCACGGAGATAACGATCCGCCTCTCGTTTTACAAGGAAGATAAATCAATGGACTGGTTAACGACTTAACGAGAAGGATATGCACGTAATTTTGTAGAAGAAAAGTGTGTCAAAGTTAGAAAATGACAGCTTTCAAATAAAAATTTTGTTTACGTGTTTGGTTTTTTTTGTTGCATTTTTTATTTTGATGTGTTGAGCTTGAGCTACAATCAAAAATCATTTTGATTCGAACATATTTTTCCACACTCATCGATAAAATGAGGAGAGTGTGATTTTGACACAAAATCCACGGCCGCTGCTTGCGCAGATCATTAAATTGCGATGTTGATTAAACATTAAATTAGAGGTTTAGGGTGATGATACAATCACACTCGCAGTTGATTAAATTATTACGCAATGTTAGAATTTTTCCTATTCTCGTATTTGGTACGTAATTTGAATACTAATCCAAAATACTTTATCTTGTTGACATCCACAATTATTAGATCGGACATGCCGAAATAGGATTTTTTGTCATCATGTCTATCGAATTGTGAAATTTTGAAAGCAAGATCGATTTAATTAGCATTAAATACATACAATCCTATTTGATGAATCCTGATCATCTGATTTTTATTAGGTACTTAATGTGTGTTCGGCGATGGTAAAAGTGCGTTTTTGCTCTACAAATGTTTGTGTTTTGGTTACGTACAGATTTAAAATTTTACTGTTTGCTCTCATTAAAAATTGAGACTCCAACTTACGAACTTCAATGCTCCCTTTTGTTTGGACAGACAATGGTCAATAAGCCCAGGCAAAAGTAAAATGATAGCTTATGTTGAGTATACAGGTACTACTGCTTAAAGCCTTTAGTGCAGCAAGGTTTTGAAAACTGCATAAGTACAACCTTTACTCCAAAAAAATTCTAGTTCAGTCTCGATTTCAGAATAATTGAATGGAATTTTTGTTGTGCTAAATTGAATCCTATCATTGTATCTGATCATTTACATTTCAAAATAGCTGTAGGCTCCGAGAGCTTCACCCCTGTGTGAAGAGATGCACCCTGTGGCATACTTAGATGTTATGTTATGTAAAATCTTTACGGATTCTTCATCTTCTTTGCTACACATAAGCATTTAATACTGTCATATCAAACTACGCAATCTAAAGAAAATCAAAATTTGAAGAGTTTGGTTGGATGGAAAGCCCACCGTATCATTATCAAGTTGCAATCCTATAATCATAAAAAGGATGGCCCAAAACAATTTTCATCTTTGCCTGGCAGTGTTGCAAGTTGCAAGTAGTTGCGATTTCACTCCTGCAAAACAACAATGATAATGATAATAAGTTTCATATTTTTTCTCCCTTTATGACAACATTGTTTCATGAGCTGATTGTATTATAATTTTTCTCGTGAAATGCGAATCACCAGAAGAACCTGCGTAAAGTAAAGCCTATAAATTCCAAAGAAAAAGGCGAAGCATGCGATGTAGTAGAGAATGTCGTTTTTGGATTTTAGATTGTTCACCTAAAATCATCAATGGAGTTCCTTATTGGATTCTATTTATCATTGCTCAAGACCAAACACGTCGTGTCAGTTAGAAAGAAATAGGCGCATCACCAGAACGTCCATTAAATATTTGAGTTCCTTTTCATTTCTCCACGCTCTAATGTAATGTAACAAAATTTAGTGACGGGCAGACTTTAAATTTGGTTTGGCCCATCATACAGAGTAACAATGTTTGAATTTGAGTGGAGTCAACCTAAGGAAAAATGACAAAGCCAAAATGTCAGTCGTCCATTGTTGTCATCAATTTATCTCTCTAGGTTGGTCCTATACAAAAATACATTTAATTCTGCTGAAAGCGTTTTTGCCAGCGCAGCAATGTTATTGCCTTTTGTTTGCAAAAGATGCTATTATTATGCGCTTCGAGACAAGGCGTTTCCTTTGACTTGACAAAAAGGTGAATGTGAATGAATTTTTGCACCCACACAAGCAACACACTTTGCAGGAAGCATAAGCACAACAACGATAAAGAGCTTTAATGATGATTAAAAGCCTGCTTAAAAGGTAAATGTGAATTAAAGCTCTTTGAAATGCCTAAATAAACACAAGAAACTTAAACAATTTCACGCATATTTTTACTGAAAAGTTTATGCAAAAATGTACGAAAAAGATTGTTTGTTCAGTTTGAAGCATGAAAGTATGTTCGAGAAACCGTTTCCGGTCGGTATAATAATTTCTGAAAACAAGGATCACGTTTCATATGCACAAGTTCATTATGGAACGAATCGGCTCAGTGAAGTTCACTGTTGATTGGAACTAATAATGTAGGATCATCATTGTAGCCGTCAATTTTTTCATGAGGATAAAATATTCCCGTTGTGTGGGCAAAAAATAGCTAAACCTGGTATGCCTACTTTTGGTACACAATGGCAATTGCAATTGCAAATGATAAAGTTTCTTCTCTTGTTTCAAATGATACGAAAAAATAGGGTTTTTTATAAACATGACAAGCTTGTTCTTTTAAAAATGTGCATTGCATTCCTCGACCATAGCCGAAGCTGTAAAGGTTCACGTTTCACCTCTTCTTTTGACAGGTACGAAAAAATGATGAGCGGGTCAAGCCCGATATTCCTGCAGTGCCAATACTTTTTTAGGCAACTTCATTTGACAACTCGAACTTTGACTGTTTGCGAGTTGAAGCAGGCAAAGAAAGATGAGTTGGTTGGTCTCTGCTCAGCTCAGTCACAGTCATGATTTGCATTTTCTGTGTACATACCTTCGTAATAAAAAGAAGTTGTGCGTGATATAAAGGGGAAAATGTTGAAGGTAAAGTACGGTATATTTTTTCCCTATCAATTCAAGCAAGAAATGTGGATTTTATCCTGAGGGTATCTATATCGGTTCCTCAATGATGATGGTGATCGTGGTCTTGCCACTGATGAAATTTAATACCTCGATGTAAGGAGCAAGGTTTGATTTCATACGTCTGCTGCGAAAATCCAGACGACTTCTTGTCGAAGTTGGACGGAGGCCATAAGCTAACTTTTTTGGTGATTTGCCTTGCCTGCTTACAAGTTGATGATATCGACATGAAATAACAAACAACTTTGCAACTTAAAAAATTCCTTTTTGTTTTCGACCACTGAGGTATAAGTAGAAAATATATTGTGCGGATGAATGGACCAATTTGTTGAAATGTGTGATATACAGTGTTGATTGCAAATACGGTGAAAATGATTTCGGGCTGGGCAATTTGTATAAAAATATGAGTCAGTCTAAGATCATTTTCCTATTTTATCGATGAAAGCCTGAAGACGTCACGGGTCGACAACTGGTCTGCTCGGCGCATTTTTTATGAGCTACAAATAAATGCATAGGGTTCTTTTAAAATGAAATGAGCAATCGAGCAGAGTGACTGACTGACTAACTTTTTTTGATAACAATACACCTGAGCTCATTTAAATAACTGAATTTTATTTCGAAAAATGTATGAGACTTTTAGTGATTTTTTGTTTTATACCTGTTTCTGTTGCCGGAAGATTGTTATCTGACTTTTAAGAATTTGTGATGTCATGTGAGAAAGATGTCCTCTCTACCTTAACACATTGATTTATACATATACGGCACACTCGATTGTCGATATCGGCCATTGATTGACTCTTCTACTATATTGTATAGACTTCCCCATAAATTCATCCCGACACTATTAAGATAATTAATGGGATCTATTCGCTTGTAATTTGAAACTTGACAAGTCGTAGCAAAAAGGTGCAAGGTTTCATTTCACAGGGATTACAAAGCTGTTTTGGCGATTACAATTTCTCAGATTTCTGAAGATGCGTGCAGTTACAGTAGATGAAGAAAATAAAGTCAACGGTAACATCTTTGGCCGACTGGATTTCATTGTCTCGAGATTCTTTCATTACTTCTGCGATAATAATGAACATCGACATCAACATACATGCGTTGTCCTCTTCGAACTTCAAGGGAATCAATTTATGTTGAAGTTTAAGTACGCATACATTATTTCATACATCCGGCGACTACAACAAATTGAGAAAATGAATTTTCTTGCATGATCCTGTTTATATTGTATACTCCTTTTCTGAAGAATGCGAATGTACTTTAGTTCCTCTATTTGTCTAATTTGATTATCTCGTCATTACTTCCACCATCCCTGAAATTGTGTAAGGCTTCATGTTGCATGAACTGTGATTTTCACGTGAAATTGAAATAATCTTCTTGTCATGCACCACCAACATAGCATTTCCAAGCTTGTTTTGAACATGGAGTTCCAACCCCTACGAGACTCAAAAACAGTCATTATCATTGGAGATAATCAAGTGTAAATTTGTATATTTACGATCAAGATTATTTTTAACACAGAAAAGGGCATGTAATTACATGATTTGATGGCTGCTGCTTGCTGCTGTGTCATCATTATCATCGTTTAGGAAATATTTTGTAGAAAAAAGGGCTCGGGTTCTTATTATAAAAAACTAATCCAAAGCCAAACCACCACCTTCTCCTACTTTTCAAGATGATATGATGAGTGCGTAGGTATGCATCTACGTTCAGTGAATCCTTGAACCAATGATATTTTTTCTATTTAGAAAAAAAAGAATAAAATCACTGTTTACGGTAAAAGGGGATGTTTCGTGCTATAAACATAAAATAGAAAAACCTGCATTGCATATTATAATTATCATTTTG